>PVJA010000735.1:0-152765 GCA_004027025.1 Myocastor coypus
GGGCCCGGCGGGATGGCTCAGTGGTCTAAAGCGCCTGCTTGGGAAAGCTTGGGCGGCTTCAGGGACCGCAGTTCGATCCCCCGGCACCACATGCTGCGCCAGCCCTGCCCTCGGGGCGGGCTGAGCTGGCCGTGAAAATGAGTGAATAGACAAATAAAGGTTCTGAAACAAGAAAGAAAAAAAATAAAATAAAATTTTTTTTGAAAAAAAAGAAATGCAAGCTGTAAAACGAATGCTATAAAATCAAAAGGCGTATTTTGTTATAAAAGAGTATTATTAACAACAACAAAAAAAAAAAAAACCCAAAACTTTAATTTTGAGACTCAAGAAAATTCTGGCTGGGAAGCAAGAAAGCGCCATTGACTATCACTGCTTAAAAGGTACAAGCAGGAGAAAAACTGTTCATCTCTAAGGTACTACCCATAAAGTAGAAATATTCACAAATATAATGTTCTCTAAAAAATAAACACTCTAGCCGGGCATGGTGGCTCACGCCTGTAATCCCAGCACTCGGGAGGCTGAGGCAGGAGGATTGGTGTAAGTTGGAGACCAGCCTGGGCTACAAAAGTGAGCTCAAGGCCAGCCTCAACTGCATAGCGAGACCCTGTCTCAAAAAATAAATAAATAAATAAATAAAATAAAATAAAATTAAAAAATAAACACTCCAAAGTTTATCCTTTAGAAAAAAAAAGTGCTAGGAAAAATGAATGCTGAAAACAGTGACTGGCTATGACAAATAAGTGTGGCAAACCTGGACCCCAGACCTGCTTTAGGATCTAAGAACAAAACCATCTCTCAGGTGCCATACCAGCCCCGCCCCAGGGCCTGCTGAGACAGTGACTGAGACTGGGCATGGTGGCGTGCACCTGTAATCCCAGCTCTTGGGAGGCTGTAAACAGGTGGATTACTACAAGTCCAAACTAGTAGTGAGACCCTGAACATCCTGAGGACTCTTCCCTAAAATAATTTTTTTTTAATCTAGATAGTGAGACCCTGTCTCAAAAAGGAAGTCAGAAGAGTGCACCATAAGTAGATCCCCACTTCTCCCAAACATAAGAATCTATCTCTTAACTAAGTGCTCTCCAACCTTTTTGTACCAAGAATGAGTTTTGTAGAAGACAATTGACAATTTTTCCATAGATGTGGGAGAGGTGTTTGTTGGAAGGGGAATGTTTTGGGGTGACTCAAGTTCTAAGAGCATTGTGAACTTTTATTTATTTATTTATTTATTTATTTACTTAGTACAGGGTTTCACTATGCCACTCAGACTCATAGTGATCTTCCTGCCTCAGCCTCCCCAGCACTCAGATTACAGATGTATGCCATCACACCCAGTTTCAGAGACTGGCACAGCATGCTCGGGCTCTGGGGCCAGCTCAGCATGCAGTGCCTAGGATTGAATCTGGGTCCTTGCACTTGCCAGGCAGGTGCTTAGACTGCTGAGCTATCTCCTTAGCCCTGTGAACTTTACTTCTATTATTATAGTATTACATCACACTGTGCAATGACATAATTAACATTTTACTTTAATGCAAAATCCGGGGGAGTCCTAACCTTTCCCCCTCGAACCACTGGACAGCCTATCCCAGAGCACTGGGAAACAGTGACACCCAAAAATGTGTGGCTTACATCTAGTCTACTCCAAATCTCCTTTTTGATGGCTGTCATTCATAAGCCTAGGAAACAGAAAGAGGCTTTGCAGTCGGGGAGATAGCTCAGTAGAATAAGTGCTTGCCTAGCAAGTGCAAGGCTCTGAGTTCAACCCCTGTTATGGGGAGAGAGAGAGAGAAAAATAAAACAGCAGAGCAGAGCAGAACAGAACAGAGCAGGAGAAAGAGGCTTTTGTTTGTGTGGCAGTCTCAGCCGGTTCCACTCTGACTTCAGAGATTTGAAGTCACTACCTTTTGCTGTCTCAGGAAGTCGCGCTTCTAGCACAAAGCCCATTGGCCTGGCCTGCTCACAGACGAAAGGTGAATCCCTTCCTCCCCAGCTCCAACATCTTCTGTGACTGGGAAGTAATATTTTTTTTTTTTTTGCCTTTTTGAGACAGGGTCTTGCTATGCAGTTGAGGCTGACCTTGAGCTCACTTTTGTAGCCCAGGCTGGTCTCGAACTCACACCAATCCTCCTGCCTCAGCCTCCCAAGTGCTGGGATTACAGGCGTGAGCCACCACGCCCGGCTACTGGGAAGTAATATTTATGTTCTTTTTTTTAAAAAAAAAAATGCATTTAGTACAGGATCTCACTGACTCATAGTGCTCCTCCTGCTTTTTAGCCTCCCAAGCACTAGGATGACAGGTGCATGCCACCACACCCAGTCTCAATCGTCATCTCAGTGCTCCCCCAGGTGGGGATTGAACCCCAGTCCCTGCGCCTGCCTAAGCAGGTGCTTTAGCCCACTGAGCCATCTGGCCAGCTCTTATGCATGCTCTGTTAAAGCCAAGACAGGTGACCGTGCACCAGCTGCTCTTCCCAAGTGCCTGGCTGTGTTTAAAACGCATCAGAAATCCCCAGAGTTCACTCACGACCCCTAGAGCCCCCTACTGGCTTTGAGTGCAGCCAGTTCACCTTCCAACTTGAACCCAGTGCTCATTATCCCCTGAAGTGACAGAGCTTGGTGAGCAAGTTGCATGTGTCCCAGGACAAAGTAAGTTCTGGGACTCATTCCGTCACCGAAGTGTACGGAGCTATAGCAGGAATCGGAAATTGGAAAAAAAATCTTTTGTAAAAGAAAGAATATAAAAATATTTGAATATATCTGATTGCTTCTTAGCCAGCCTATAATTGGGATACTTTCTTCTGCAAGGGCTAACATCTGGCCTAGAGACAGGAGCTGCATAGCAAGCACTGCACTGGAAGGCTGCCACTGGCAAAACAACAAAGAGAATTTACTCTGAAATGAGCTTGGTGGAAAATGGAGGTGACACAGGAGACGGGTGCTTGGGAATCCAAACTTACTCAAAGGATAAGCCCTCCTTGGAAAAAGAGAAAACAGAAATGGTCAGTCTCCCCCCAAGCCTGTCCAAAGTACCAGTGCTGATTAGGGCAGCCATTGAACCTGAGTGGAAATTGTACTTTAAAAGTCTGACTGTGGGCTGCCCAGTGGTGCTGAGCTCCTTGTTTTCTGTTTGTTTGTTTTGTGTTTTTGTTTTGGTGCCAGGGATTGAACTCAGGACCTTGTGCTTGCCAGGCAGTGAGCTCCTTGGATGAGGCTCAGAGGAAAGCCGTTAGCTGCTCTGGAGAGCCAAGGGCTCTGTCAGTTGTCTCCTGCTAAGCAACTGTTTGACACATCTAGTCCTGCTATATATAAGCGAAGAGGAAGAGGTTCCCCCATCACCTGGAACTCCATGCAGTTTGGCCTCAAAAGCTGCACCGTCAGTCCTAGACTTGGAGGTTGACCACTCCTGACACACTGCACGCTGTCCCCAACAGCATCTGTGGACCCAAGTCCTCTGTCACCACTGAGCGCATGGCTGCTCTGCGTCTGCTTTCAGGAAAGGCTACGTTTCCCTCTCTCAAACCCTTGATAGACAAACTGCTGGATAACCATAGGTGGCCAGATTCTCGGCAAGAAGCAAATGTCCCAAGCTGTCTTTGGGGAGGATCGGGTCGAGGAAGCCCCATGGGAGCAGGACTCACCCAGGGAGGCTGAGAAGGACAACCGTGGCCAAGGGCCTGGGTGACCCACACACCCAGGGACAGCACCGGTGTAGACAGCAGCAGGAGGGCTGCAAGAGGAGAGCCGAGCAGCTTTAGCTTTCTAAACGAAGACCAGCAGGGAAGCGGGAGAGCTGTGTGTCTGTGGAACTCTAGCGTGGAAAACTCACACCCCCATCCCTCCCACACCCTTCACCCCACCCTCCCAACTCCTCTGCCTCCCCACTCTGTCCTTGGTAGGACTCATTGGTCTCTGGTTGTCCCCAGGAGAAAACGGCAGGAGAATTTAGAAAATAGAGACAAGAGGTAAAAGCTGGGGTCAGTTGGAGGCCTCTCTGCCTGATGGGCCGAAGGCCTGAGCGACCACAGCAGGGTTATTATACTCTTGCAAAGTTAGTATCACAAGCTTGCCTACTGATTAATGGCTGAAATGGTACAGGCAGGATGGTTTTCTCAAGACCGAGGTCGCTGGACTGCTTTAGGCATTGCGGCTCCATCCTACCCTCACACATGTGACCAATGTTCAGCTTCGACTACTCCTCACAAGTCCTGGGAGCATGTGGTCTGATTTCCAGGGTTTTCAGGACCTAACCACTCCATCTGTCCATCTGTCTGTCTATCTGTCTGTCTGTCTGTCTGTCTGTCTGTCTGTCTGTCTGTCCCCAGGCTGTCTGCACAGCCTTCCTAGTCCTGGCACTGGGCCATGGACTTGAACCCAGAGGAAAGAAGAGGAGAGCATGGAGCTCTCGGGGCTCAGAGCTGGAAGCACTTGAGAATGAAGTCCACCCACCCTGGAGATTTCATGCCCAGTTAGTAGCAAAGCAGGACCCCATTCTACAGCCCCCACCCAACACACACACACACACACACACACACACACTCCTGCCCTGGAGCTGGGATTGTCCCTGGAGGCGACCAAGTCCAGAAAAGGTCGGACTGCAGATGTTCATGTACCAACTTTACATAGGTCTACGCCTTGGCCCCTAAGAGCCCGTGGGTCCCTCCCAGTGTAGAGCACCCAGGGCTATCTGGGAAAAGTGGAACAGAGGCAACCATGCTAATGGTAGAACCTGTGGCTGTGCCTCCATCTAAGTTGCTCCTCTTCCTCACCCTCTTTCCTTTCTTCTCTTCTGTCTCTATCTCTTCTGTCTCTCCCTCTATCTCTCTCTGTCTCTGTGTCTCTCTGTCTCTCTCCTCTCTCTGTTTCTCTCTCCCTCCCCCCACTCTCTGTCTCTATTTCTCTCTCTCTCTCTCTCTCTGATTGACCTTTTCAAACTTGACCTTCTTCCACTGGGTGCCACAACTTCCATACCTGCCTTTAATGTGACAGACACACGCCAAGCACCCTTTCTACCCGCTGACACTTCGCCCTGAGCAGAAGTTGCCGGCAAGGTCCCAGGACCCCTGCTGGGAGGGAGAAGACAGAGAACAACGCTCCTCCTGCCCCACCTAGCCCACTGCAAGGAAGCTAGCAGCTGCCAGGGATCCCGCAGTCTGCACGGATCCTCCTGGTCCTCTGGCTCCGGTGTCCCCCACAAGGAGCATGTGTCCTGAGGGCTGAGGTCGCTGGGGTCACACTGCATCAACACCGGAGCACATCCATCTATCCAAAGCCTGTGAAGAGTGCCCTTTCTGTCCCACGGGTACCCGCTCACCTTGACATAGGGGAATGAAGCACCCAACTTGAAAAATAACTGGATGGGTTCATGTCCTCTAAAACCAAAGAAAGAATTTTTTAAAATTTGTTTATTATGTTTTTAAGGATAAAAATAGCAGAAAAAAGAGTGACAAGGTACATACAGTACAGAATTTCAAGACAAGCAAAATTTGACAATGGTTGCATTACATATTTTCAATATCAAATCAGTATTGATCAACAGACATAGGTATGTAAGACTGATCAAACAAACACGAACACTTTCAGTAAACATTAATTTTTTTAACTCTTCCAATTGGATTTTGAATTTAAGTCACTCTTCTAAAAAAAAAAAAAATTATAGGGGTTGAGACTGCCGAAAATGCAAGGTCCTGAGATTGATTCCTGGTGCCACCCAAAATGTATTTATTAATTTATTTCTCAAAGAAGGAATTCTTAGTAACAACTGATGTTAAGAGCAAAATATATTTATTGGCCCCCGATGTAGCCAGGCAGTCTGTGCTGTGGAGAAGGGGATTGGGGATGGGAAGTCTTGGCATAAATTCTGCTTCCCTGCGCCCACCCTCTCCTGCGCTTTCCAGTGCCATTTTCTTCCCGGGCCACCGGGGAGACCACCAGGATTCTCTCACTCAGCCCTGCCGCACATCACTAATGACTTCAACTTGGGCATGTGGCTCCCTGCGGTTTGGGGGTCTGCCCATGCTCCCGTCCCACTAAGGGTCGTGTCATCAATTGCAGACACCTGCCTCTGTAGTGTTAAGTGGGACCAGGCCCTCACCCCACACCCCACCCTGAAGACCCCAGCCTCTTCCGTGCTGTCAACAGGACTCCTGAGCTCACAGGGACAGCGGTGAGCAGCAGCGGGTGGATGGGGGCAGGGTCAAGATGGGAGGAGGGGACGCTTTGGTTAATTGCATCGCAGAGACTTTCCTCTGGGAAAGGGGGTGGGCTCCTTGGGGCCCCTCAGAAGAAGCCTGAGCAGTCCTGCTCAGAAGTCACAAGATCACTGGCCACAGCAAGGCGCCCCTTGCCGCTCTCGGCCTCTTGCCTTTGAGTCACTGTGGAGCTGGTGTCCTCCCAGTTGAGATTAGAGAACAACCCAGATGTGGGGACCCCAACGTGGGGAGGCTGCCTGACCTCAGTCGTCTAGCTCGCGGCTTGACGGGGAAGATCAAGGGAATCACTTCCGAGCCCTTCTGCGCGTGGCAGAGGTCCCACGCTAAGGTGGTGGCCCTGGCCCTAGCCCTAGCCCTGGGTCTGCAGCTGCAGGGAGTGCAGCCCAGATTAGCGCTCTGCGCTAGCCACCCCTGATGGCGATCCTCAGAGGTGAAAGGAGGCACACTCGCCCTTCACCTTCTAATGCCCCGGCTACCCCATGCTCCTCTGGGGGTCTCCTCTCGCCACAAAGCCTCCTTCCTTACAGGACTCCCGTCAGGAGCAGCAAGAGGAGGAAGGGGCCTGCTCGCCATTCTCCCAGTGGTTGAAAGAACAACACGGTAGCTGTCCCCCGCAAGGGCTGCGGGCACAGGCTGTACTCAAGCTGATATCTCATCTGGTCAATAAAGCTGTTTAGAACTGAAAAAAAAAAAAAAAAAAAGAAAGAAACGCAGGCCAGGCCCTGCAGCCTAGGCCACTTTGGGGGCGTGGCGGCGAGGACGCAGGGGCCAAGCGCAGGCATGGGCTGCATCGTGCTGAGCACATGCGCTGGGCTGAGGAAAGGGGTGGCGGGGAAGAGCCGGTCAGGGGGTCTGCGGGTCACCTTTCTACCAGACGGTCTCGGGGCAGTGCGCATGCGTGCGTGTGCGTGTGCGCGTGCGCGCGCGTGCGTGGTCCGTGTGCGTGCGTGCGTGCGTGCGTGCGGCCCCTGCGCAGGCCCCGAGGCTGCTCCCCTGCACGGCCCACTCCTCTCTGCATCCCAGACCCTCTGGGTGATCCCGGTCCTGCGGCCACAGAGGCAGAGCGAGATGGAGCCCCCTGGTTGGGTTTTCCGCCCGGAACTAGACCCGAGGTTCCTGAGGTAGTGTTGCTAAACGCTGGCCGGGTGGGGGCGGGCTGCCGGGAAATGTCCCCTGGGCCCTGACTCCCCGAGGGGCTGCGAAGGAAGGAGAGAGAGGGGCGGGGACGCGGGAAACGCCGCCCAAGCCTCCAGGCGGGGAGGGGACGCGCGCTCCAAGGTATCCGGTTCCAGTCGAAAGCGCGAGGCTGTGCAGATGGTGGGGCTGCTTCCACGCTGGAGCCTTCCGGCTGCGCCCAGATCCCAGCCCTCTGGAATGAGAAGTTGTTGCCTACTTGGCCTAGTACCAAGTTCTTTGGTGCTATACTATGGTATTATTTATGACCCCCAGACAATCTCGGTAGTAGCACACTGGCTAAAATAGTACAAGTAGTAGTAACAATAGCATCAGGTACAGCCTAAAAATTGACAAGCTGGTAACTGTTAAGTTGCCACCTTAAACTATGAGAAATAATAACCAGAAAGAAAAAACAACAGATGAGTAAAATGATTTCTCTGATTTGAAGCCGTGGCTGGCTTCTGGGGCCTGCAGTTTATGGTACTGTCCAGCTCAGGGAGTGTCTCCAGTAGGTAATGGAGGCAGACAGAGCCCAGGCCGATTCTGCATGGTCCCTGCAAGCCTGCGGTGGGATTAGACTGGGCTGCCCATTCTGGTGCTTTTGACTCCACAGTTCAGGCTAACCCGAACCTCTGGCAGTGGGTTGAGCCCTGAGTTGTTCAGCCTAAAACACTCAGGGTGTCTCCTGCCGGCCTGACCCTCCT
Organism: Myocastor coypus; assembly: GCA_004027025.1. Lineage (NCBI taxonomy): Eukaryota > Metazoa > Chordata > Mammalia > Rodentia > Myocastoridae > Myocastor > Myocastor coypus. The sequence goes on from PVJA010000735.1 coordinate 8,090, forward strand.
GGGAGGAGTGGGAGCCGTGGCCAACCAAAGTCACAGGAAGCGGGCCCTGCTCCAGGGCACCAGGGGAGATGGTGCCAGGTGTGTCTGATACAGACACAAAGCAGCCCCATAGCAGCCTCCACCCAGTGCAGGAGAGGATTAGGGTCCTGGGACACACACTGTTCTCAAGTGCCCATGAAACCCTGAGAACACGGCCCCACGCATCTGTCACCACCACTCCTATGAAGCCCCACAAGATGCTCTCTAGGCCTTAGGGTTTCTGCTGCAGGAACAAAAAAAAAAAAAAAAAAAAAAAAAAAACGGGGATGGGGCGCCTCATGACAATCAAGCTAGGCTGCCGTAGTACGTCCGGGTCCTAGGGGCCACAGACATACAGCCCTTTCTACTTCATTGGTCCACTTTGTGGTCAGAGGAGACTAGACATTCCAGATGTATTTTAGCTGGGAAGATGAGCAAAAGGCCAAAGCCCTGGGGGAGGGACTCAACAGCAGTGCTTCCTCCCTCTGTGAGGGTGCCACCTGGTGACCTCATCACCCTCCCAAGACCTCACCTCCAGCCTCCGCCACTCTGGAGGCTGACTTCAGCTTGTGTGAGGAGGGTGGGGATGGGGCAGCACTCGGCCCACGGCAGAAGCGCTTTCCCTTCAGGAAAGCTACGGGTAAGGGAGGCTGCAGCTCAGGGCCAGAGCGCTTGCTTGCTTGCCGGGATTGTGAGAAGCCCTGGGCTCAGAGGTGGGGGAGGTGAGAGGAGCAGAAAATGCTTTACATGTGGCTAGGACAAACGGGACCGGGAACAATTTTCATGGATCCCTTTGTTCATGAAGTATTTATCTTCCGTGCACTGCTTGGTGGTGACTGCCTATAATCCCAATGATACTAGAAGCGTGGTTTTTGTGTTTACTGAGCGCTGCGAGGGCTAACCAACAGCTGCGCGACACCCTGGGCAACCCTACCTCTGCCACATGCATTTATGTGAAGCAAAAACCCTTCAAGCTGCAAGTGCTCATTTTTCCCACCAGCTCTTCAAATCTGCCATGGTTGTATAGAACAAAACTTGACAATTTCACCACCAAAAGTGCCGTGTGATAGTTCTAAGGCAGCATTCCTTGAAGAGGAAGCAGCAGGCTGCATGGCCCTCCTGAGTCCTGGCCTCTCAGCCTTTTCATTTCCTGGGTGACCTTCGTATTCACATTACCCAGACACCCCCTTGATGGAACGCCCAACTTAGCCGGTCTGCCAGTAGCTCAGACAAGCCGACCTCTTCTGTAAGAACAATTCCCTCATGACACCTGTTTCCTGGGATTCATGTTGTCAGTGATTAATACAAATATGATAACTTCATGATGGAGAGAATTTTATTAAATGTAAGCATGAAAAAGTGAAAACCCAGACTCTCTGACTTTGATTTAAAGTTGAAAGGTAAAAAGCAGCAGCAGCAACACTGGACACTGCTGTTTGAGCAAGACTTCTAGGGGCTGGGGAGATAGCTCCAAGGCACAAGTGCCTGCCTGGCAAGTGCAAGGTCATGAGTTTGAACCCCAGTCCCACAAAAAAAAAAAAAAAAAAAAAAGACTTCTGACACAGCAGAACTAGTTTTGTTCATTTTTATTAATACAGAGCACACCAACAGACTGGTATCTTTTAATGTAATCAAGGTTACAAGTCAACTCTGTCACTATCTAAATAATATTTCCTTCAGTCATCTTTTGGTTGAATCATTCTCTGACAAGTAGTATTTTTTTCCACTTAGTCACAAAGAGCCTTACAAATTCAATGAAATTTCTTAGTTTTTGTTTACTGAATAATTTCTTCAACAGGGAAATTTTTCACGTCCAAGTACTTCCTACAAATGAGTGTATTTTTCCAAGTCTTCTACTTAACTCTGTGGTCTTGAAATGTTATGATTCTTTGAAATTTGCATGACATCAGTGTCTTCCAAATGCAGAAAGCCTGGGTGTAGACAAGAGAAGCCCTCCTTCCCCGTTTCACAAGCAGCCATGGGAACGCCCCAGATGCCTCATATTTAACAAGAGGAATTCCTTCCACTTCAAACGGCAGGGGACCACAGGCCCATCAGCACACTGCGGGATGGACAAAATGCCAACCACGTTTTAAGATTTCATCTTTGCCTCTTCTTGTCAACTGTTCCCTTAGCAACACCCTTGTTTCCCAGTTTTTAAAAAAAGCTTCAGGATAGTAGGACACTTTAAGCAGCACCAACTTCATCTGGACAGCGTGAAGAACGCTCCCTTCCTCGTGATGAGCCAGAAGACAGGACTGTGCGCATGTGCGCGCGTGTACACACACACACAGACATGCAGGCAACCTTCAGCTAAGTGGCGTTTGGAAGGACTGACCAAACACAATGTACCCAGATAAAGAATGATCTGCACTGTGGGAGAACTGGACACCAATTAACTCAGGCGAGCAATGCTTTCAGGGGTAAAAGTCACTATGAATTAGAAGTCTCTTAACTATCTTGCATGTTATACAAAACTTGGTAAATGTGCCAATTTCTATTATAACCATTATGGGATTTTTTTGTTTTTTTTTTTATATTTTAGGGAAGGGTCTACAGGGTGTTCAGGGTCTCACTACAGACCGGACTCATAGTGATTGGCCTATTTACAGCTGCCCAAGGGCTGGGATTACAGGCACGTGCCACCATGCCCAGTCTCAATTGCTGTCTTAGGGTATCCTGGGGACGGGAGCTCAGGGTGCCCCGGGGGTGGGGCCAGCACAGCAAGCCCAGGAATCAAGTCGAGTTATTTGGCCAGCCTATGTTTTATTTCTTAAAAAGAAATGTGTATTAATCAAAACTGATAATTACAAAGACCTTCTGATTTCAAATATACTTAAGAAAATTACTATAAACTCTGAATAACAGGCATTCTACATAAACCTAAACATCAAGCCCCCTGATAATATATACATTTTCATGTATGTAGAAAAATTAGATTTATACTCACTTCAAGGGTAAGTTCCATGGCAAACAAATACAGCACTTATTCACTAAGCAATATTAAAATAATTCTAATTAATAATTTCAATTATATACGTATAATTTACCATGTATATTCCCCAATCCCCAGAACTTACATAGACAGTTTACAGAACGTCTTCCTAAAGCATGTCTTAGCAAAACAGCCAAAACTGATACATGAACTAAAGAGACTGCGGCATACACATCCATACTTGTATACACAGCCTGTAGGCAAAAGTCGAAGGAAATACAGAGGAAATCAGAGTTTCGCCATGATAGTGCTTCAGTCAGCACACTTACCTGCCAGCTAGACAGCCTGAGCTATCTCCAGTGCTGAAGTAGGTCTGTGGATGTCAAACACCACAGAAGGAGCACAGAGCTCTCTGGGCTCAGACCTCCACTATACGGCAGGGACAGAGGACGGAGGTCTGCTAAGAGTTTGCGTGTCACCTTGGCCCCCCCTCACAAAACATGAGCTTCAAGGGAAATGACCACGTGGAAGACATTTCAACTAGGCTGAGGTTCCTGAGTGTAACATTTTAACAAGCACAAAGAAGAAACTGAAGTCCTGTCCAGCACACCCTGCCCTTTTTAGGCATGAGCACTACTTTCCACACTAGAAAGCTAAGCATGCCCTTTGAAAGCAATGCTGCTTAATAAAAAACTGCAACAAGCTCAGTACCTGAACCACCTAAACAGAGACGGTCCTTTACGCCTTTACCCATAGCCCATGGTAATAAAGACATGACTTATTAGATTTGTTTCTTTCCCATCTTTTATGACTCAGAGTCCAAAAAGTTAGCAAATGACTATATTCATGCATCTTTTGTTTTGAGATAGGATCTCACTAGAAGTGCAAGCTGGTCTTGAACCCACGGTGATCCTCCTGCCTCTGCCTCCCAAGGGATGGGACTACAGGCGTGCGCCACCACGCCCACAGCGCCTGCATCCCATGACTCCACACATATACAGCATCATATGTCCAGTAGCATGACCAGCACGGCATCAGCACTGAAGCAGGACATGCACCGCACAGGAAAGAAGCGCTGTGGCGCGCCATGGGTGCTGTCCCAGGAAGCAGCCAGCGCCGCAGTGCATGCTGAGCAGTTTCAGCGCTGAGATCGACATAGCTCAATTTTACACGCGTCCTGTATTTGTGTATGTCATCCACAGGGAAAAAGCAAAGGACAAAGACCGCTTTTTAAAAAGAGTTTTATGTGCCAACCTCAGAATGCCATGGTGTCGGCGGTGTTACTGCTGTTTCTATATTTATGATTAATGACGAGCAGAATGACTCCCAGAAGGAAAGAGATGGCTCCGACGGTGATGTAAGCAATGCCCAGGAACGGATTTTTTCCTCCCATCCACGAAATAGTGCTCAAGATCATCCGTTTCCGTCCATCAAAGGAATGCACAGGGTAGTCTGAGGAGGGTATAGGAAGACTTCCATTTCTGGTCACTCAGTGTTTAAAATACAGTCTGCTTAGGACCCACCTGTCTAATCCCACGTACGCACCTTACTCATAGGTTCAGAATCACAAAAACTACATTGTTTTGAAAGGCTGACTTTACCAAGTTCAACATCAGCAGTGAAGCTGAAATACTCTACCCAAACAATAAAACCTAAGGCTGGCTTCTCAGGTGGCTTTGGTGTCCCTCTGGAGGAGAAGCAAAAGCTTCCAAAGCCATGTAGTGTGAAAAAGGACCTCAGAGGAGCAGCAGTGACAGCCACACAGAAGGGGAGGCCACAGCAGGAGACAAGGAATTCGGGGAGGGGACACATCCACAAGCCCAGCACACGTGACAAGCGTGCGGCCAGGACAGAGAGGGCCCGGAGCACAGGGCCAACAGCACAAATGGCCCCGAAGGCTTCCCGTGCCAGTCGGGTATCTGGCATGCACCTGGAACCCCAGCACACTCGAGGCTGAGGCAGGGGGAGCACTGCTGGCTTAAGGCCCAGACTGAACTAGACGGTGAGAGCCCATCCCAAAATACCACAGGGGGCAAAGGTGCGCACTTCGGTAGAGCTTAAGGCTAAAACGCGGCAGAAGCAGAAGGTGCCTATGGGGAGGATCGGGATGGCACACCAGTTCATCGGATGTATTTTCTACACAGACCTGTTCCAGGATCCTGACTAGCAGGGTCAGACATTGGCATGAAGTCCCGCCTGAGAAAGCATACAGCCTTTCCAAGGCAGTTCTGAACCACGTGCTGGGCTCCGTCCGTGTCTAGCTTCTATATTCCACACCCTCCCTCCCGGATGGAGCCCTGACTTCAGATGGCAGGCTGTCCTCCCCCAGGTCTGAAGTCAGGCCCCGCTGGAGGGGGGATGACTGAGAGTTCACATAACGCAGCACTCCGGGGACCCAGCACAATGTCAAGGCACTAGTAAGACGTCACAACCCTAGTACGGTGGGCTTCTGTCAGGGTTCCATGACCGGTTGCTATTTCATGCCCCATCTTACCATGAGCTTTGGATGCTCACAGGCCCAAACAGAATAAATAGCAGTAGTAAATGTAAAACCGGTTTGTTAATATACAGTACAGCTGGTAAAATGTTTTGGTACTATACATAGATCAATTAAGCATGAACAATTATGCCGACATAAAATATCTGCTGGTTTTTATTGGTGGTTTTTGCTTTGTTATATGTAGTTTAGGCTGGGTTCTTTTTGTTTTCTTTTTTATGAGATAGACTCTCACTTTATACTTCAGGCTGGCCTTCAACCAACTATGGAACCCAGACTGGCCTTGAACTCAGTGATGCTCCTGCCTCAGCCTCCAGAGCAATGGGATTACAGGTGTGTGCTACCAGCCCAGCCAGGTAATATTTACACATAACCTGCTTAATAATTAGGTACACTTACTGTCTTCTGTGTAAAGGTCAACATTAGTCTCCCTTATGGAAATATCCAGCTTCTTTAAAAAGCACCTACCTTGTAAGTAATTTTACCAAGTGATATGCTTGAAATTCTAGTACAAGTCGCACATAAGTCTGAGAGCTTTCTAGAAGATACACTCCCTACACACACACAAGCTCATAAAAACGCAGGAATCAAAACTAACATACGGCGGGGCCTGGCGGGATGGCTCCATGGTCTAAAGCGCCTGCTTGGGAAAGCTTGGGCGGCTTCAGGGTCCGTGGTTCGATCCCCGGCACCACATGCTGCACCAGCCCTGCCCTCGTGGCGGGCTGAGCCGGCCATAAAAATGAATGAATAAACAAATAGAGGTTCTGAAACAAGAAAAAAATAAATAAATACAATAAAAAAATCTTTAAAAAAACAAAAAACTAAAAACTAACATACGGGGCTGGGAGAGAGCTCGGCAGTCTAAGCACCTGCCTGGTAAGCACCAGGACCTGGGTTTGATCACTGGTACCTCATGCCATGCTGGCCCCATGCCAAGCCAGTCACAGAAAACAGGCGTGGTATGTACATCTATAATCTCAGCACTGGGGAGACAGAGACAGGAGGATCACTATGAGCCACAGAGCAAGATCTTATACCAAGCAAGTAAGTAAAGATTGATAAATAAATAACAGAGCGACTGCATCCACAACTAACAAAGGATACTGTACGTGATATTCAGATAGTACTGTCCAGCTGGCAGCGTTGGATGTAGATCACTGGTCCGTTCTATGAGACGATACAGCTTCCGGAAAGTAGGCAGCGCTGCAGTGCGCATCCAAACGATGAAATCCTCATTGATGAAGCCGTTGTTATCCTCATCCGAATCCAGCATGTACACGGGCTTAAGCCAGTTCACTGGCTTTGTTGTTCCTTAAAGATGAGTGGGGGAAGGACAAGGAAACAAAACAGTCATTCCGAGGAGTTTCAATGAAAAGTCTCACTCCACTAATACAAAGTCGTGCAATACACAATCTGAAACTTTTATTTCGAAGGTATGCATCTATTGGTGTTCAAAGACCTTAAAATCAATCAAACCAATTCCTGGTGTACCAAAAAAATTATAAAGACTTGGTTGATATTTCAATTAAATCTACAAAAATAAGAATATTCAGTATACACTGAGAGAGATTACGTAGAGCAGAACTATGATGTCAAGAAATACCTATGAGCCAGCTATAGGAGAACATGCCTACTGCCCCAGCATGCTGAGGGGCTGAGATAGAAGGGTGGCAGAAAACCATCTTTAAAAAGTGGGGATGCAATGCTAGGAGATTGGTCAAATATGTGTCGGTGGAATGTGGCCCACTGCCTGAAGCAAACAAGCTACCTCACTCCTGAGATGAACACCTTGTGTGGTTAAGGTCAGCTATCAGTTGCTAGGCAACCTACTGCCATGAATTACTACTAATTTCATAAACATGTAAAATCCACTCCACTCAGGATCATTTTGTTGTGAAAAAAATAGATTTATTGTGTATACACAACAGTTAAGAATATACAGCTGCTTTCTCTTAGTTCACTGAGAATAAGTTTGTACAAATATTGTTTAGACAAAATATCATGTCTGCATTTTGTCCTCTGAATAACTTCTATGAAGACAAGTGTATTAATTGTTGTAAATGTCCTACAAACCTGTTTCGAAACTGCTTCATTGCTATTTTATCTTTTTTCTCATTAAAATGAAAAATTATTTTAAAATGAACAATTATATCAAGCAAAAAAAGTGAGGATGTAGTGGGCTGAGTCCACAATATTACACCAAGAAGGAGAAAGAGGAGGAGGAGGAGGAGTGGGAAGAGGAAGAAGAGAAGGAAGAGGAGGAAGAAGAGGAAGAAGAGGAAGAGAGGAAGAGAAGGAAGAGGAAGAGGAGGAAGAGAGGAAAAGGAGGAAGAAAAGGAAGAGAGGAAGAGGAGGAGGAAGAGAAGGAAGAGGAGGAGGAGGAAGAAGAGGAAGAGGAGGAAGAGGAAGAGGAAGAGGAGGAAGAAGAGGAAGAAGAGGAGGAAGAGGAGGAAGAAGAGAAGGAAGAGGAGGAGGAAGAGAAGGAAGAGGAGGAAGAGAGGAAGAGAAAGAGGAAGAAAAGCAAGAGAGGAAGAGGAGGAAGAGAAGGAAGAGGAGGAAGAGGAAGAAGAGGAAGAGGAGGAGAGGGAGGAGTGGGAAGAAGAGGAAGAGGAAGAAGAGAAGAGGAAGAGGAGGAAGAAGAAGAGAGGAAGACGAGGAAGAGAAGGAAGAGGAAGAGGAGGAAGAGGAGGAGGAGGAAAAGGAAGAAAGGGAGTAGTGGGAGGAGGAGTGGGAAGAAGAGGAGGAAGAAAAGGAGGAAGAAGGAAGAGAAGGAAGAGAAAAAGAAAACAGACTTAAATTAAGGCAGCACTGAAACAAATATAAATTTACATTATACATAATAGTCTCCTTTAAATCAAATTTGCAAAAAGTATAAAAGATAACAAGAAAATTTTTAAAAAAGGATTTAGAATTAAGCTATGTATTTCCTTGTTTTAACACATCTGAACTTGTACCTAAACTGCTACAAAGGTGAGGAAATAAAAGCTGGTAAAGCAAGCTTCCTAGTGAAGAGAGAAGACCTAAGAGACTCCCCTCGAGCCTCTGGCTTGTGTGCAAGGGCTCTGAGTGACCTTCACCTTTAAATCGCTCTTCCAGGCTTCCTGCCCCAGAGGGGTTTCTGAATTTCACGTGCTTATCTGTCCACCACGCAATCCCTTTCTTTTTCAAAGCAATAGGTGTCGGTGTAGGATCGGACTCATTGGAGACCAGAAACAATTCTAATGTATCTAACAAGAAAAGGAAAATATCAGTCAGCATCTGCTAAAGATCCACGACTGCTTTCTTCTGTGAAAAAGCAACACTATGGCATTTGCTCCCCAAAGTGGCTGCAACAGAGCAGACCCCAGTCTCCACCTGCTCCTTCCTCAGACAGGAACCGGCTGTGGCGACTGGTGTTCCAGATGGCGCTCTTCCCTCAGGAAGGCCTTGGCCTCCTTCCCAGGTGGCCAGCTACTGTGACATCATTGTGGGTTTCAATATTTACCCTAAAAAGCTAGAAGGCAAATCTGCCTTTTTCCTTTCCAAACATTCCTTCCTGCCTGAGAGCTCCTGGCACATTAACTTCTGTCTGCACAGTGTCCGGCAGGGCTACTGAGCCCTGGAAGGGTGATTAGCACACGCGAACACTTGTGTTCAAAGGACTCTTAAATCTGTGAAACCAATTCCTGGTGCACCGAAAAAATTTACAAAGACTTGGTTGATATTTCAATTGAGACTACAAAAATAAGAATATTCGATATGTACCAAGAGGGAGATTACTTAGACCAAAAATACAATGTTAAAAAATATTTATGAAGGACCGGCCAGATAGCTCAGTGGACTGAAGCACCTGCTTAGGCAGACACAGGGACCAGACTTACCAAATCCCAGCCTGCCTTGCCTGCCCCACCCGTAATCCCAGCCTTTGGGAGGCTGAAAAGAGAATCACTAGGAGTCTGATCTGTGTAGGGAGCCCCTGTAGACCCTGCACTAAATACATCTTTTTAAAAAAGAAGCCCTTGGGGGCTGGGGAGATGGCTCCATGGCCCAAGTGCCTGCCTTGCAAGTGTAAGGTTGTGAGTTTGAACCCTGGTCCCGCAAAAAAATAAATACAATAAAAAAGAAGCCGGGTGTGGTGGCGCATGCCTGTAATTCCAGCACTTGGGAGGCTGAGGCGGGGGGGGGGGGGAAGCACCAGGACAAGTCTGATCTGCATACTGAGACCCTGTGCCAAATACATAAACAAAAACAAATAAAAAAGCAACATTTACAAGCCAGCTGTAGACCAGGCCCCACTGCCCAGGCGTGCTGACAGGCGAGTAGAAGGGCACGAGAGAACCTCTTCTAAAAGTGACATAATGTAGGTGTGTCACACACCTGAGGGACTTGGTATAAAAACATACTGATCGCTGGAACTTTCACATGCAATTACCCACCGAAATGATAACACCTGTGCCATAATGGGTTAACTGAGAACATTACCAACATCAGTTTCACTTGTTTCTTTTGAGGATTTTAACTAGCAGAAAATTAAAATTAACAGTATGGCTCATGGGGCCAGAGAGAGCTCAGCAGATCAAGCGCCGGCTTTGGCAAGTGCAGGGACCAGGGTTCAGTGCCTGGTCCTGCGTTTCATGCTGGTCCCTCATGGCTCTGGACGTGGTGACCTGGGTGTGGGGCCGCATGCCTGTAATCCCAGTGCTGGGAGGCTGGAAACAAGAGGGTCACGGTTTAACGAAAACAAATACGGCTCCTGCTTTCAGTCCCAACGTTCGCACTGAGCTCCAGATGCCTTCTCTAATGGCGTCGGTAATCGAGATCAGCAGGAGCGTCGGCCTGGCTTCTGTTTTCCAAGGAACATTAGATGAGCAAAACATCTCTGCTTCTTTCTTCTCAGTGACAGATGCTTACCATTAAACATGCTGTTGGCAATGGCGCCACAGGGAGCAACTGGCAGGGCTTCATTGCTTCGGTAAGGCTCACATTCCTTACTGGGATTCTGGTTTTTAGAGGAGAAGAGAGATACTGTTACCTAAGCCTCTGAGAACTGAATCAGCCTTTGGCTTAAAATTCAACCCCTGGCTTTAATCAGTGCACAGTGAGTCTATAATGAAAGCCGGCTATAAATAAGATGACACTGGAATACGCAAATTATATTCCCTCTGATGCAACTTCCACCTGCATGTATTACTATATGATATATATTACTATGTAGGTATATATCAAATTAATATCTTTGGATGTTAAAATCAACAGAAACTACAAAACATAGCCAGATATGGTGGTCAGCATACCTGCAATCCCAGCACTCAGGAGGCTGAGGCAGGAGGATCACTGTGAGTTTGAGACCAGCCTGGGCTACAAAGTGAGCTCAAGGCCAGCCTGAACTGCATAGCAAAACCCTGTCTCAAAAATAAACAAACAAATAAAATTTTCTAGATCCCACCCCTGCAGACACCGGCATTATCAGACTCAGAGCTCTGGAAGCTCTATCTTCAAATAGCTGCACTGAGCTTGTCAGGAACCTGTCTTCTGGAAGGTACGACACAGGTGTCGCACAGGTAAAAGACAAATGAAGAGCGTTCCATCCAATTTTACATACAATCCCAGAAACTGAAAGCACCGTGTTTGCCTGTTTTGCCCGGCACGGTAACAGCAAGCAGCTCCAGGCGGACCGCACTCACACCCCCGCAGTACCAGACTCAGCCGCGCACCTTCCCAGCAGGCTTGCAATGCCCACCCCCATGCCGAGGAGAAGCCAACAGCGCTGATTGGGGTTTTCTGGCTGTGAGAGGTGACTAAGCTGTGCAAATTCCCAGAGCAGACCTGCAGCTACCACCCCTCGCTCGAGTAAGCAGCAATAAGAAGCGACTAACGCCTCCCACTTCTAACCCATGGTAACCATGGGCTCTTACTTCACAGACATCATTCTCGCAGCTTTATCATCCTACTTACAAGCAAAGCACTGGCATCTCCATTCAGCTGACTGTCATCGCGAGATTTCACGTAGCGACGATGATTCTGATAGAAATTAGATAGGCCGTAATACATAAACACATTGCCCTAAAAAAAGCAGAAAGGGAAAGGTTTTTTTTTTTTTTTTCATATAAAAACATAAGCTAAAGGGTAAAGACAAAACTTCAGGTTTATTGAAAGGAAGAGTTACTGTTTATTGTTTGCCCAGTCTTGCATGCCTGTATCTGGTGATCTGAGTGACAAATTTAATAACAATATGTAATATAATCAATTTTCTATTCTTGTTTTGAAATTCTGTACCATGTTTACTGTTATATGTTATTGTGTTTTTATCTTTGTTCTTGGGTTTGTTTTGGGGGTTTTCTCTTTAAAATAAAAAACAAAACAAACTCATGTATTATGGGGCATAGGATATAACTCAATGGTACGGCACCTGCCTGCGTGGGTTCAATTCCAGGCACGAAAATAAAGAATGAATGAATGAATATATATATGCTAAGTACTATGAACTTTACTGGTTTATAATGGAGGATAGCAGTAAGTGAAAGTACTTAAGGTAAAAATGGCTGAATTATAAATGAGATATAAAAGCACCATTTACATTAAAAATAATCCTATTAGCCTATTCTTAGCTACTTTCAATATAAAATTTTCTCTGATGAAGACTGCTGTTTATCCAATTAATATCAGTTTTTCAGATAGATAGCCAAAATGTCTTCTAGTGTCCAAATACTGACCCAGTAAAGATACAAAATTTGTCAGGAGAATACTATATACTATTTGCAATTTAACAGGTAATAAAATATCTTAACAATGTGTTGCTGTACAATAATAGAGCCAGGCGTAGGGCCGCTCGCCTGTAATCCCACCACTCGGGAGGCTGAGGCAGGAAGACAGCCATGAGCTTGAGGCCAGAGTGGGCTACATAAGCGAGTTTGAGGCTAGTCTGTAATACATAGTGAGATCCTGTCCCAAAATCAAGAAAACACATTTTCATATATTTAGAGTAGAGCAAACTTTAACATAACGTAGCCAGAGAGACTAACTTACAGACAGTGAAGTTATCTAAATGTTACGATGCCATTCTATGGACTTAAAATTCCTAGAAGTAGCAAAATTATGAAACTGTTTTCTTCTAACTGCTTCCTCTGTTTTTGTATCTCTACTTAAACAAAAGGAATTCAGGCATATGATAAATGCTTTACAGATTTCCTACTTTCCTACTGCTCTCATTAAAACTCGATGCACAGGAGCGCGGCACGAGCCCGGGACAGGAAGGTGCGGGGCTGCTGGCTGGAACCTGCCCCAGCCACTCAGCAAGGCCCTGTGTGAGAGCAGCAGTGCTCAGGCCGCGGCAGCTCAGTGCGCAGGCCCTGGGGCGGGGCTCCCCCACCCTCACTGCCAAGGCAGGCAGTACACCGTGCCACTGTGTGAAAGAACTGTCTGCATGGAGATGGTGGTCAGTTAGGGCATCTCAAAACTGTTCCAGAGAAGCAGCAGACATATGCTTGGGGGGCGTATTATGTCACCTAAGGATCCCTGCAGGGCCAGGTGACACGCCTCTGTGATCCCACATGCAGACACTGAGGGAAGAGAACTGGCAGGAGTCCCAGGCCAGCCTGGGACTACACAGGAAGTTCAATGCCAGCCTGAACTCCAGTGACGTATCTTGAGCAGAAAAAACAAATACAACTTAAAAGGCTGGTGCTGTCAGTCAGTGCGGAGCAGAGGCCTGCGTTTGATCCCTAGTACTACCAAAAAATAATAAATAAATAAATAAACAGTACAGTAAATTCAGTTTGTGAACTGAAGATAAAAGGAAAAGATTATCTCAGAGAATACTGGGACAAAATAACCTACATTAGGATCACTTAAGTTGCTAAAATGGTTGGTGCAATTCAAAGTTTCTGAAAAAAAAAAAAAAGATCTACAAGAGTGAGCCTGAGGCCGATGACGTCTGCAGAGGACAGCTTTGAAGGCAGCGTTCTCAATGGGAGGGGCTGGCCAGGTACTTGGAATCGCCCCAAGCCCCACTGCGTCACAAGCGCAGCTTTCCCTCAAATCAGTCACACATCTTTCAGAAGGCAAGTCTGTCCTCTGTCTTGATGTAAAAGCAGCCGCGGCCACCAGGCGATGGCAACCCGTGGTTCAGCCCTCGATGACTGCCCTTAAGTCAGCAGCTGGAACATGGGAAATCAGAAGTGGGTGTGTATCGCAGCGGATTCACTCCCTGCTGGAGTTACAGGCAGAGAAAGGGCCACCTATGTGTTCAGGTAGCAGGAGGGGCAGACCAGTGTGCATGCGTGTGTGTGTGTGTGTGTGTGTGTGTGTGCACGTGACAAAGAGCAGTATTTGTCAAAATACAAAATGATCAGTAAATTTTAGTGTTTCCTTTTTTGTAATGTTTCACATAGCACCAGAAAATTCAATTAAATAGTGGAAGAATTAGTATTTAGTTTTGCAATTGAAAAGTATGCAAAACAATGCGAACAATAACTTTAAAATATAAGCAAAAGGAGTCATAAGTAACACAAAATTGATTCATGCCATTATAAAATTTTCTAGCAAAAGGATAAAATTTCACCTCAAATACTGTCCACAGACTACTAAGTAAAACATTCAAATAGGTGTGTTTAATTATCAGATGCAAAAATCTAACAGGCAAGCTTTTAAAACATTCCAAAAACAAAAAAAACCACAAAGTCTTTTTCAGGGCTGGCCAAATAGCTCAGCGGACGAAGCCCCTGCAAGTAGGGACAGGGGCCGGGGTTGATCGCCCAGGGCGTGCTGAGATGGCAACTGATGGGCGTGGTGGCACACACCTGTAGCCCCAGCTCTTGGGAAGCTGTAAACAGGTGGATCACTACAAGTCCAATCTAGTAGTGAGACCCTAAACACCCTGTAGACCTTTCCCTAAAATAAAAAATTAAAAGTTTTTTTTTTTTAAGTCTTTATAAAAAATGTATGGACTCAAATAAATTAAACTCCCTTTTCTAACCCCCCCCAAAAAAAGTAAAATAACAGAACAACATTAGTACTCCATAAAGCACAGCTCTTCGCACACCTGACTTGGAAACACAGACCTCAAACGCCTTTTCCAGCGTGAAGTTAATGGTGCAGACGCAAGGTGTCACATTTGGAGACACACACTTATTGCAGGGGCTGGAAGGCTCTGTTCCGGTGTAATCGATCTGTAAGAGAAAACACAGCTAAGCTCTCCCTCGGAGACAGTGGAGATCCAAGAGCATCTGAGGGGCCCTGCTACTACGAGGCAGAACAGCTCCTGCGAAGCAACCCTTGGCCCACACTAAACTGTATTCCAGGTCACCTGTTTACATGGTCTTCCCAATCAAAATCCTTTCTCCTTAAAAACTCTCCTTTGTACCAAAGGAAAACATAAAATCATGAACACAAAATTCAAGCTGCATGCCATTGATATTAAATAGGTGTAAGAGTCTACACTAATATAATTCTGAGTAGCAGAGATAAATGAGCAGCTTTTCCTCTTAACTACTAGAACCTTACACACTTCCAGTTATCTTAGCATTCTGTACATTTTCAAATTAAAAGCAATTAGGTTTTCAAAAGCTACTACTTTTCCTAAACCTAGCAGTCAACCTGTCTTCTCTCCGTCCTGAGCTCCTGACAGTGAGAGGTATTTTGCAGGTGACCGGATCATCTCTTACTCATAAACTTCTTGATTCACACCAGAGTGGATGCTAACGAGGAGGGTTGGTTACTGAAACACCAACTGTGCACAGCGGCTCTGGCCAGGGCCAGCCTCTGTGAAGGGGATGTTAAGCAACCTTACCCAATCCCAAGGTCCTGAGCTTCAATCTGGACAATGACCTGAGGTCAGTTTTAGCTTTTGTCTCTGGAGGCACATTTGGCTAAGGATTAGAGGCCCACCTGGGAAAACTCTTGAGCTTGTCCTTCTGCCCTTAGTCCTCCTGCCACCCAGAGCCCATGTGCCCTTCTCCCTGCTCTGCCCCTGAGAGTGACAGCGTTCTCCTCTGCAGGGGCAGGACTGCAGGTCCAAGCCTCCAGACTAGTGATTTCTCCTTTCTGGGCCCTTTCAGAGTGAGCTTTCACTTATCTCTGGGTCATATTCTAAAAAGAAAGATCTTGGCTGAATTCCCAAACTCTCACAGAATAAACGTCAAAGCTTCAGCCCACATTTACCTGCCTTCCAGTCCCTAGGCCAAACTGCGACTCCCGTCACATCCCACTCCTCTGAAGAACCAGGCTGACTGACTGGGGCTACGGCGTGGGGCCAACTGCTACGTTCACTGGCAGAACTGAAAGCATGCCTAGGGACTCTCGTGAGGTAATACAGTCTTAAAAAGCAGATATTAAAGACTAGCCACGCCTCTGCCCCAGAGACCTGCCTCTCATCAAGGGTTCCCTCCACAGTATCTTACCCAGCTAGCCACCCTGTTTGGGGGATGCCATCTGAGGTTCTTCACCAAAGTAGTTTTAGCCAGTTATTATCACACACTGGACAGATGGACAAACATACCTAAGATGATTGTATGTAAATCCTAGGGCGTTGCTTAGTTTCACACCCTTGAAAGCCTGCACACTTGGGAAACATAGATGTACCATTTAGTATCTTACTGTCTTAGTTACTTTTTACTTGTTGCTGGGACAAATACCCAACACTCAAAATGAAGGAAAGGTTTATTTATCTCACAGTTACTGGAGGCTTCAGTCCATACTTGGCTGGATCCAAGGCAGAGGGGAACAGGGCAGAGAGCAGCAGTTCACGGTGGCGGAACAGCGATAATGGCAACAGAGACAGCCAACCAACCAGGGCAGCAGACAGCAACAGTGCTAGTCTGTCTCTCTGTCTCTCTTTGTATTACATTCAGGCTCTCTGCCTCAGGCTACACCCATAATCCCAGAAGTATTTAAAACACATAATCCCAGGGATCATGGATCAAGTCTCAAACTCTAGATTAGCACTAAATCACACAATTCCAGTGACTCATGAGTCAAGACTCAATCTATGCAAGTCCCCGCTCAATGACTGCATGAGGCTTTGCAGGGACAACTAGACATAAACCATAACACTCACCCAAGGGTCACAGGACCCCAAGGCAGGCAGGGAGCCCAGGCTCACAGGAAGAGTGGCAACCCTGGTTCTGGCCATTTCCTCAACCTCTAGTTCCGCCGCGGGCACTGGACAGGGCGCGAGCTACGAGACGCTTCTGCGTGGGCACAGGGCAGGAGGAACAGACGGGGACGCCGTCTCTCCCCTTGCTCCTTTCACGACAGACAGCTGCCCGGGGTACTGGGGCCTCGGCAGGCCTCTTCCTCCCACTGTAGCTCCAGAGCGTCACCTGAGCTGAGCAGCCCCTAGGAACAGCTGAGTCACCTGGGAGAGGGAGACACTTTTGAAGTTAGGAACCTGTTTCCACCCAGGACTGTGGGTGCCCAAGGAAACGGCAATGCACCCCTCACAGCCTGTCCCTCTGGAGGGTGCAGTTCCACAGGGGCAGTCTACTTATAGTTGCAAAGCTAAACTGTAAAACGGTTATCGCAGGCCAATTTAGCTAAACACACCTGAGAATGTCCTTTAATTTACATACAATGCTTAGGTACATTTGTCCATCTGTCCAATGTGTGATAATAACTGGCTAAAACTGCTTTGGTGAAGAACAAGTTTTTTTGAGCTCAACCTTTTTTTTTTTCTTTTTTTCTTTTTAAGTTCTTTTGGAGATTTCCATGGAAGTTTCTCTGCACAGGTTTTCAGGATAGCCAAATTCCTTCAAAGCATTACCAGCTAAAGGCTGGTGGGCTCGAGCAACACCCAGGAATAAAAGTCTTAAAGTTTGGTAACAGAAAGGTTTCCTGTGATTTAGGCTAATGTGTTTCTGGTACACTAATGTATACGTGTATGTTATCCTCCGAAGGTTTTACTGAAAATAGTCCACAGATAATAAGCACTCAAGATGTCGTCTCAAGTGCTAGTAGCTCCTAACAGGCAGCAGCACAACAGGGGGCTGTCTTAAGTCACTTGGTAAGAAGACAAAAGAGCAACAAAGACTAGCTTTGTAACGTCTGGGATTCTTTACCAACCTGACAGTATACTCAGTGGTACATCTGTGCTGGCCAAGTGTTGTAGGCCTTCAAAGGTGTGAAACTAGGAAACACCCCATGACCCTGGTGACTTTTGGGCTAGAGCTGTGTGTGTAAGAATAATACCACAGGGCCAGAGACAGCCCAGTGATCCAAGTGCCTGCCTGGTTTTGATCCCTGGTACTGCATAGCGTGCTGGCCACCAAAACTGCCTGTAATCCCAGGGCTGGGCGGGGAGGGGTGAGACAGTCGGAGCACTGTGAGTCCAGCCTGTGTAGTAAGACCCTGTACCAAATATATAAATATATAAAATTCTTAAAATTTAAAAAACATGCCAAAGTAATAAAAGCTAGATATAGAAAGGATTTCAATCACCAATTCCTGCTGTCCTTTTCCAGCTACACCTGTAGACAACTACTATTATGGTTCAATGAACTATGTTATATTGAAAATTATAAAAGCTCAACCACAAAAGACCCGAAGTAACTTTCTGCATGCCATGAGATCGTAGAGAAATTAAATCAGAAGTGAACAGCAAAAGAAGCCACAAAAGTACAAAAATACATGGAGATTAATGGATCACAAAAGAAATCAGGGAAGAAACAAAAACGTTTCAGGCCAGGGAGATAGCTCTGTGGCACAAGTGCCTGCCTGGCAAGTGCAAGGTCGTGAGTTTGAACCCCGGTCCTACAAAAAGAAAAAAAAAAAAAAAAGTTTCAAACGAATCAAATGAAAATGGAAGAACAGCATACCAAAACCTGTGGCATACAATGAAAGCATTTCTAAGAAGGAAGTGTACAGCTGTACATATACACATGAAAAAGAACAGAGCGATCACAAAAAAGTCAGGTTAAGTAAGACTTATCTGAAGGTCTTGGAAAAACAAAAACAATCTGAATTTGAAACTCACAGAAGGGAATGAAGCTATAAAGATCAGAGCCCAAAGTAATGAAATTGGAGACAAAAAAAAAAAAGAAAACCCACATAAAAAATTAATGAATGAAAACCCTGGTTCTTTTAAGGATAGAAGGGAACCGGGGGCCGAAGGGAAATGAGACAGAGGGAAGGAAAGTAAAAAAGACCAAGATGTGCACCAATTCCCAACAATAGATGTACTTACAATGTAGCGCAAACATATGTATATGTATGTTAAAAACTAGAAAAAGAATGTTATTCTTAAATTATTTAGAATGTTACAAAAAGGAACAGTAAACATTTAAAAAATTCATAATCTCTATAAGATTTTTTTTGAAGATTCATCCAAAATGAACCATGAGAAGTTCAGTTCTAAACTTATAGCTACGTAAAAGCTTAATTTTATTTCCTCAAAAATATTCCATCATTCAACCAAGCGTGGGCATACACCTGTCACCCTAACAGAGATCAAGGCCCGTCTAGGCTTCACACACGAGTTCGACGACAGCCTGAACTGCACAGTGAGACTATCTCACATGAAACTTTCACAAGTCATATGAAATCATCATCCTTCGATTAATTACAGAATGCAAATGGGAACCGCAAACCCGACCGACAAGTCACACCCACGTTCAGACAAGGCCAATGAATTAGGTAACGCACACAGAGCTCGGCAGCGCAGCAACACCAGACAGGCACCACACCCCAGGTGCCTACTCCAGTCCACAACTATGCACAGCTTTTATAAATGAAAAAGACAAGACTTAGAGACTAACTGTAATGCCTGAGATCGCACCACTGGCAAGTGTCGACGTGATTCTCCGGGGCTCCTGTAGCAAACCGCCACTAACTAAATGCATTAGAACAAGAGAAACCCATTCCCTCACAGTTCTGGAGGCCGGAGTAACTCCAGGCGTCAGCAGACCGCGCTTCCCGAGGCTCCCTCCTGGCCTCTTTCTAGGCTCTCTTTGCTGTGGCATCGTCCACCTCTGTTCCTGCTGCCATGGTGCCGCCTCTGTGACCTCACAGGGTCCTGGGTGCGCATCTGTGTCGGCTCACACACGTGCTACTCCTGTGGAGCAGCCCGCCCCCAGGACCTCACCTTCACAGCCCTGCAAAGACTCCATCTCCACCCAACAGCAGGGACCCAGTCGGGATTTGACACAGTACTGGGGGAGGCAAAACACAACCCAACCTGCTCATCAGATCTATCTAGGCCAAAAGTGCTTTCTTCCAGTTAGACTAAACCCGCTGCTTCCAGAACCTCAACCAACATGCACCCTATGCAAATGTAAGCATGGAAGTCAGTTTAAAAGATATTTTAAAATGAAATTAACACCAATTATTAATAGGATAATTGTGTGTGTGTGTGTGTGTGTGTGTGTGTGTGTGTGTGTGTGTGTTTGCGACAGGGTCTCCCTATGCAGTTCAGGCTGGCCTTCACCTCACTTTTGTAGCCCAGGCTGGTCTTAAACTCGCACCAATCCTCCTGCCTCAGCCTCCCAAGTGCTGGGATTATAGGCATGCACCACCATGCCTAGCAATAGGCTAATATTTTAAACTACAGTTAATTCATTTTTAAACTCTAAAATACAGATTTAGAACAACAACTTTCATAGATGGCCATCACACCAGGTCTACCACAGAGTTGAAATAAAAGTCTGTAACGCAGCAGTCTCCTCCCCCACGTTGCCTGTCGGGGAGGCATTCCAGACCCCAGGAGAAGCCCAGAACCACAGATGGGGTTAAATGCTACAAATGTTATGCTTTGGCCTATGGTGAAGTTTAGCTCATAAACTTGGCAAAGTAAGAGATAATATTAATAGAGCAAAACAACTAACAAGACACTGCAACAAAAGTTGAGTGAATATGACCTCTAGTATCTTCATGCACTACAGAACTTAGCGTCCTCAGTATATACCTGTCTTCTTCCCCTAGCAAGCTGGAAACTTAACCTTTTCACCTAAAGCAATCTGCGGCTTCTCATTAGCACACAGAGGCCGAGCACTGCTAGAGCCCGGCCTCCCTGCTTTGACACCACTCAGAAGCAGGGTAACAGCAACACAAGCACAGCTCTGAGCACCAGCCGCCTGACACCTACAGCAGCGGCCCAGCCAACGTACAGCGCGGGTGCGCAGAATCAGGGGCAGGCCGATCTCACCACACTGCTCAAAACAGCTCGCAATGCAAAGCCTACGAGCTCTTTGCCTCTGGAATTTTCTTCTTCTTTTTAATGTATTCAGTACAGGGTCTACAGGGCCTCCCTACACAGTCTTTTCTAAGGAGCAAATCCCTCAGACCATCAGGGCAGGAAGCAGACACAGTGAGGACTTGCACAGCACCACCTCCCTCTAATGTTATTAAGACGGTTCACATGAGAACCCAAAACATGGTCTCTCCTTGCTCAACTCAATCCTACCCAACACACACTGGGCCAGTCACACCACTGTCCTGCGTAATACACTTGCTGCTGAATTCCCCAGACTACTGACCCCTGGCACCAGCTAGTTTGCCCTTACCTCCCCTTTCCTTTATACATTTTGATTTGCTGTCACTAACTCCTGCCCACAGGAATCTTCTTTACTGGGATGTATGCCAACTTCTCCTTTAGACATAGCTTTCACCCTTCAAGTCCCAGCAATATGCCTAACTCCCGGCTGTTCCTGGTTATGAGAGACACATGTGATCTTGTCTTTCTTTGAGTCACCATACTAAGGTTATTGTGTGTGTGCCACTCAACCCAGCACAGCTTGGGTTTCATGTCATACGTCTATCTCATCTTTCCAAAGATTCCAGGCTCTTTAAGAGAGATTTCTGGTGAGAAAGTACAAAGGCTCTGTTCCCAAACATTCTTAATCACCCACTGTGCACAGAGAGACACTCTGGATATTTCAAATGCCCAACAGTGATTGGAATCCTTCATAAATTCAACTTTATGAGCTTTTACCACCAACCACTCGCTATATCCTTTATCAGCTAAAGTTCAAGGGTAGCTTGACCTAACGTCTAGATTGTAATAAAATGTGTTCGGAACAACCCTTCGGGTTTCAAGAAACCAAAATGTATGCTAAAGCATTAGGTCTAAACTTAGAAGTTACTAAATGGAATAAAGGACAGAGTTAAAAAAAAAAAAATAATGGTTTTTCAATGTCAAAAGTACACAAAGCATATAATTCACAGTATAATGACAGCACGGAAACTTGGCTGTTAACCCAAGTCCAAATGATAAAGAAGCAGAAGCAATTCACAGTAGACGACACTATGGCGAGCTCCACTACAAAGAAGCAGGATGCGAAGAAATAGCAGAGCGGCGAGCACCAACACCTCCTGCTCTCCGAGATTCAGAGTCCAGACACTGGGAAGAGACGACAGAGAGAGGCAGACTCTGGACCTGACAGGAAAATTAAAGGCTACAGAAGAAAGGGACAGACTGCGGCTGGCTCCAAGGACAACGTGAATGCAGAGGATCCCACAGCCCCTGAGGCAAAGAAGAGCAGCTGCTGTGATCAGCAGGGACAGCCACGATGCTGTCAGCAAGGAGTCCTTCAACAGGCACCGGCTGGAGAGTGACTCCAGCCCAAACGCACAACACATCCACGCAGGAAGCGCTCGGTCAGAGGCCCCTCTGGGTAAGAGGGGCTGACTGAACCCAGGACTACGGTGTCCACAGGGCTTCCCTTCAGGGCTGCCAGTGGTCCTTCCCCTAATGACCGAGGAGACGGCAGAGGTCGGGGACAGCTGGAAAGAGACCTCTCAGAGGTCTCAGCTCAGCTTATCTGCTCTGGGCTTGAAACCTGCACTCCTGGATTTCTGGCGGCCTTCGGATCTGCAGCAAGAGGAGGCTCACCTTAGTCGTAGAGATGCCCCAAAGTGTAGATCCTCTAGAAGAGCGTGCGTTCGAAGTCACAGAGGTGTTTAGGCTTTATTTAATGGGTGAGAGTAGGTGTTCCATTTTCCTCTTCCTCCTGAACTTGATGGGGCTTGGGGAATTTTCCTCTGTCCATATCTCTTATTGCTCTTGTTCTTTTCTCTTTATTTTTCCTGTTCTCTCTTTTAATTCTTTGTCCCTTTTGCTCCACCTAGTTTCCTTGTTTTGCCCTTTTTTCGTTTATCCTGCATTTCTTGGCGGTTTTGCTCTCACCTTCAGCTAATCCTATCGACGTCACGCTCCTGAACAGAAGCTCCCTTGGCCCATTTCTCTCTTCTTCGCCTATCACGGAGTTCAGAGTCTACGTCTTTCCTTGCATCCTCCCATTCCCACATCTTCAGCAGTGTCGTAAAGCTTTCATAACCTCTAGGTAGTTAGCACTATACAATCACTGTTCAGGGCTGGGGAGACAGCTCAGCAGGCCAGGAGTCTTCTTGGCAAGCACAAGGGCTGGGGTTTGATCCACATGCTGGGCTGGCACTGCCCCCGGGCACGCTGAGCCAGCCACCAAGACTGGGGGCAGTGGCGCATGCCTATAATTCCAGAGCTGGGGAGGCTGAGACAGGAGGAACCCTACGACTCTAAGCTACTTAAGGAGATCCTGTACCAAACATGTAAAAAATAAATAAAATAAATTACTGCTCAATTCTTTTCTACCATTAGCAAAGATACAACCATTGTATTTAGTATATACTAACTGTAAGTTAACACCTGGTTGTCTTAACGTTTACACTATAATTGTGGAGTTACATAACTTTCTCCTGTGGTACTGTCAATACCCAATTGTCTTGAATGATTTGCTTTATATTACCAGGGTCACATAATTGTAAACCAACACCCAGATTATTTGGGTGACAGCAACAATACTAGGTTACAGTCATAGAAAACTCAGTGCTGGGTCAGTTACACTGCATCTTCCCTTCCAAAATTAACCAGGGCGGTGAGATGCTGGGGTAGCGGCAAAGGATCACAGCTCATCCTGCGCAAGGTACATTAACTAGTGAAAAGTAACTAACGAAAGAGGGTTCTATACTAGCAGTGAAGTCTACACTGTCCTGTGCAGAAACCTCTGCATAAAATAAAACACATGAGAAAACAGAACAGACACAGCCTGGTGTGGTGGTGCTCGCCTGTAATCAGCACTCAAGCGGCTGAGGCAGGAGGATTGCTGTGAGCTCAAGGCCAGTGCGAGCTACACAGTGAGACCCCATCTCAAGAAACCAAAAAGAGAGCACAGACAAGCAGATCAGTGAAGCGTTATCTTTTCTTTTTAGCTTAGCTTTGCTTTGCGATATTATCACTGTCACCCTGTCAAATCTGCATTTCTAAAAATACTTGCTATGCTTAATAAATCTCAATTTAATGTGATGGGAAAGGAGAAATTTGAAAGACATGCAGTTTTTACATTTTATAGGAGGTCTGGAGAGTTTCCATTCTGAATATAAACGTATCTAAAAGTAAATCAATATATGACCTGAACAGGACATTTGACAAAATGCTGAGTAATACAATAAATCCCCTAAGAATTAATCAGATTAAGTTTAAACCAGCATTTCGAGCCTTCCCATGAACCGACTGTTTCATAGTGCAGACCTCGTGTGGAGGTTTCAATGAAGACCACAGGGGGCCGAAAGGAACTTTTCCAAAGCAACTGGGCCTAGGCTGCTGGGCTTCTACCAGTGACAAGGAAACGCAGGACACCATTACCTGAGCCACAATGAAGGCCAAACTCAGCTAAAGGGTTTTATAGCTGATAAACCTCCATGCACAGCAGGACACAAGCAGGTGCTAGGGATCCTCCCTGCCCAAAGTGACCACAAGGGCTCAAGCACGGCTTACACACAGCCATCCTTGCAGCAAATGCTAAATTTGCCAGCATGTTTGTTTGCAGGTCTGAAGTAAAGGCAGGTATTTCTTTTCTTAAAATAAGTTCTGAAAATAAATGCGGTAGTTTTTGCAGACCAAGGACCAAGACTGAAGATTTTATGTAAGTACTTTCACAACAGGGAACTTACAATAATTTTTTAGTGAAATTAGAAATACAACAGTAAGCCGGGTGTGGTGGGGCACGCCTATAATCCCAGCACTCGGGAGGCTGAGGCAGGAGGATCGGTGAGAGTTCGAGACCAGCCTGGGCTACAAAACTGAGCTCAAGGCCAGCCAAAACTGCATAGTGAGACCCTGTCTCAAAAAGACAAAACAAAACAAAAAAACAAACAAACAAAAAAAACCCAGTACTGTATAATGTAGGGTGGCAATGGTCTATTCACAAGAAAAATGGAGCTTTTCAGGGGAGGACATTTAGGATAATAGAGTTCTCTCTCATCAAACTGATGCAAACACAGCCACTACCAGCACCAAGGCCGGGTACAGTGCTCAAGCAGGCCACCAGAACTCTGCCATCTCTTGCTCTAAGCACTGAAGTTACCTGAGAAACGAGCAGTGACGCCGCAAACCTTTGCCTGCCCACAGGTTCACTTCTTAGTAACTACCATCATTTTGTTTTGGTTTGGTTACCAGGAAGCAAACCCAGGACCTTGGGCTTGTGAGCAAGCGCTGTACGGCTGAGTGCCCTCCTCAGCCTACCGCAATCAGTGAGAATATAAAAATCTTTGTACTTCTTCATTTTTCAAAATATCTATAGCCAGGCTCCCAGCACTCTGGGAGGCAGAGGCAGGAGGACCATAAGTTTGAGCCCTGCCTGGACAACATAGCCATTTAACAAGACCCTGTCTCAATTTTTTTTTTTTTTTTTTTTTTTTTTTTTTTTTTTTTTTTTTTTTTTTTTTTTTTTTTTTTTTTTTTTTTTTTTTTTTTTTTTTTTTTTTTTTTTTTTTTTTTTTTTTTTTTTTTTTTTTTTTTTTTTTTTTTTTTGAGACAGGGTCTCGTTATGCAGTTTAGGCTGGCCTTGAGCTCACTTTTGTAGCCCAGGCTGGTCTCGAACTTGCACTGATCCTCCTGCCTCAGCCTCCCAAGTGCTGGGATTACAGGTGTGTGCCACCACGCCCGGCTTCTGTCTCAAAATTTTAAGAAAGCACAGGAGATGTAGCTCAATGGGAGATCTCTCAGTCGATTCCAACGGCGCCAAATTAAATTAATCAAACTAAATTTTTTTAAGATGCCTTATGTTTAACAGCTGCTTCTAAAGCCATCTTATGCCTCTCTGACTCTTGCTAAAGACTATAAAGATTACTAAACGCAGATGAGAGATTTAATTTTCTTAAAATAAAATAAGAAAACAAAATAATCCAGATTAAACAAGTGAGGGCAGTAAAGGAAATGAGAGGGGGAAAGCTGGGAGCTTTGGTCTCCAACTCCCAAGGTGTCACCTCAGGAAACAGTGGTCTGATGGTCGTGAATGCTCGCATTCTACATTCTGACTATTGTCCTAATACCACTCCCATCTGACTCTGATCATCGCTTTACTTATTTAATTAGACGTGGGATGACTACGTGGCCCAGCGGCCCTGAATGCCCGAGTTCCATAGATCTTCCTGCTCAGCTTCCCAAAGTAGTGTCAGCTACAGGTATACAACACCAGCTGGCTAAATGTTAATCTAAAAGTATTCCACTCCACTCTGCAAACTTTGTAGAAGTTAAGAAAACTTTTGCTACCTTGTCCTTTTCAAGTTAAGACTCCTATCCCAGCCTCCTGAAGGGCCCTAGACTAGAAAACCAATGCTTCAATTACCAAATTAAAGGAAATATTAGCCCCTTACTCCCCATAACAGAAAAGCAAGTATTTGTATTGAATTAAAAGACTTCAATACTTAAAATATTTCCTCATGAATGATAAAATTAAGCAGTTATCCAAAAGCTTCATTTTACTTTATCTGTAAAATCTAAAAACAGCTAAATACATAAACCTAAAAAGGCAGGAATATGTTATTGAATATAAATATTAAAATATAAAAACACCTCTTTTGGTGGCGCACGCCTGTAATCCCAGCACTCGGGAGGCTGAGGCAGGAGGATCGCTGTGAGTTCGAGACCAGCCTGGGCTACAAAAGTGAGCTCAAGGCCAGCCTGAACTGCACAGTGAGACCCTGTCTCAAAAAGGCAAAAACAAAAAAAAAAAAAAAACCCACCTCTTTTATAACTCTCAGAAGCACTCGATACACGCAGTAATTTTTTATTTTTGGGAAATGTGAAAGGTCAACTGGTTTTATTCTAAAACTGTGGACCTCTGATCTTAGCACTCTAAGCCATGCATTTTGACATAAATCTGCCCTTGTAATCCAAATAAAGCAAGCTTTTAAAATTTCAAAAATAGGGGCTGGGGAGATAGCTCAGCAGAGTAAGCGCTTGCCTGGCAAAAGCATGGACCTGAGTTCAATCCCCAGTCCCATCAATAATTAATTAATTAATTAATAAGGAACTGAGATATGAGCAACTTTTGTACAGAAATCAATGGAGGCAGGAGCTTCTCATTATTCACTTACTGTACTTTTGAACAGCACCGAACATATTTAAATCTAAACTAGTGGCTGACAAAGGAGTAGAGGACCTAACGCAGACTGGAGACCACAGGTTCAACCCGACACCAGGGGAGAAGATAAGAGAACAGGCAGAAACAAGCGAGAGTACTTTGGGAAAGTTCCCTAAGTCTTTCTGCAAACTCCAGACGCGATTTGGCACATTTCAGATATGTAATATTCATACTTCTATACACACACGCACGCACGTACAGCTGATACGCACATAT
This sequence comes from Myocastor coypus, assembly GCA_004027025.1. Classification (NCBI taxonomy): domain Eukaryota; kingdom Metazoa; phylum Chordata; class Mammalia; order Rodentia; family Myocastoridae; genus Myocastor; species Myocastor coypus. The sequence goes on from PVJA010000735.1 coordinate 35,127, forward strand.
ACATCAGATTTGATCTGCACGACTGGAGGCCAGGGTTGATAGAAAATTTCCGGTTATTCCTACTTTTCATTTCCTGTAGTCTAAATGGCAATATAACATGAATGGCAATACAACATGAACACGCAGCACTTTGACAAGGCACGCTTGAGTGGAAAGTCTCAGAATTTCAACAGTGCAATTAGCATCTTAGCGACCAGGCTCTCTGAAGGGACTGAGTCGTCCAAGTAGAGAAATGGACTCAGAATCACACCTGTCATCACTAAGTGCAGAGGAAGCACGCTGCTTCAACCTGAGCACCCTTCCGACAGCCCAATGCAGCACCTCCTCAGGCAACACGTAAAACTGGGCTTCTGCCTCAGGACTGCTAAGAAACTTCAACTCCTCACCTCACTGGTGTGAGAGATTGTACTTTAGAACCCTAACATTTTAAGGGAAGTGAAATACTTATTTTCACATTATACTTGGTAAGTATTTTCAGAAGTGTGCACATAATTCAGTAAATATTCATATAAAATACCCAATGAGTGCCACTTTTATCTTAATTGTCTAAAAAATTTAAATGTTTCAAATTTCTAATGTTAAATTATTTCTGTTTTTATTATCATTGCAGTCAGGACCTTAAAACTTGGACTCAAGAGCCCTGAGCTTCCGCCTCAGCTCCATACTACTGTATCCTTAACCAGTTTATTGCCAAAGCTCAGCCTATTTCTCAACTCTTCCTATCTACGTTGCTTCCTGCTTACATCTTGGAGGAAACTGAGCTTCAGAGAAATGACATCAACGTTCCAAGAATCTGAACAAAAGTGGCTGAGCTGGAACTGGGCCTCGCTGTCCGTGACACCAGCTGGACTCTGTACACAGTCTGACAAGACTCGTGACCCTGGGGTGGATGAGGAACGAGTACCAGGTAGCTATCCCGAAGGCTTCTATTTCAGATCTGAAGGGTTTCAGATTTTGGAATATTTTCACAGACTACAACAATTGAACATTCCTAATCTGAAAGTCTTCTAATCCAACATACTCCAAAATCCAACATTATATACTCCAAACATTTTCAATTCTGGACTATATTTGCAGACTAGTAAGGTGATTAAAAACAAAGTATAAAAATTATTACTTAAAAACACACACAACACTTTCTCTTGTTCATATATTAAGAATGCTTAGTGAGGGCCGGCGAGATGGCTCAGTGGTCTAACGCACCTGCCTAGGAAAGCTTAGGCAACCACAGGGACCACGGCTCCTATCCCAGCACCACATGCTGCACCAGACCCACCCCAAGGGCAGGCTGAGTAGGCCATACAAGATAAATAAATCATGTGTAATTAAAATATGAAATTTTTAAAAAACTGCTTAGTCAAAGATTTAAAACCTACTCATTCATACTATTCTTACTACTGTTACTAATACTAAAGTAAAGCTCCGTGCAAATAAAAATACCATTTACTTTTAAAGCTAACACCATAAATTAACTTGGAAAAAGGTACACCTTCTTACCCAAGTTAAAAATGAGATTATTCTGCAAGTTCCATTATATCATATAGTTAAATGATATTTATTAAAAACTGTACACATAAATGCATATGATAGAACAGAAATCAGGATTACTTAAGATCAGTTATTTGTCTTTCAGCAGATAAAAACTCAGATAGGAATAAAGAGGATGAAAGATGTTTAATCCTGACTACCACACTGTATTTACACTGTACTATCGCTCCATTTTCACCACCTCGACCAATGAAAAATATCACAATTTCGGCTAACAGAAATTGAAATGTTTCCCATACAAACAGAGGTGAGACAAAAGCCCAATGAACATCCCAAGAAGCAGAGAACAATAAACAGAGCCCAGGGAGGGCTGCTGTTACTCTTATAATCCAGCAAAGCTGTCATTCAAGGCTGCAGGTGCCCTGTTCTTTGGTCCCTTGCTTGTGATGTTACTGGTTGTCTCCTCCCCTGCTGGAAGTGTTATCAGGTAGCATTTGTGTGAACCCAGTGTTAGGCATTTGGTGACAGACACGGTGATTTGTAGTCTGTATTCATTAAAGTAGCGTGCTCATTCCTTAGCCTGTTTTTAGCCCTCAATAAAAGTGAGATGCTTCTGAGGCTCTGGGCTCACTTCCAGAGAGACTGAGCTCCGTGAGACCTCTGAGGCTACTACTTTCATTGGGTCTTCACATCGTTTCTTTAGGTACCGATTCATAACATACAAGTTTCCCAACGTAAATTCTTCTGTCCTGTCATCTATGCGTAAAAGGTTTAGTAAAAATAAAATTAGTAAGGCCAGGCGTGGTGGCACACGCCTGTAATCCCAGCACTTGGGAGGCAGAGGCAGGAGGATCTGTGTGAGTTCGAGGCCAGCCTGGGCTACAAAAGTGAGCTCAAGGCCAGCCTGAACTGCACAGTGAGACCCTGGCTCAAAAAAGACAAAAGATAAAAAATAAAACTAGTAAAATGTTTACTAGACACTGCACAACTCATACCCCATGTGTGGTCACTGACTCTGCACAAGTTTAAAAACCAGGAGAGGAAAAGCAGACAGCGGATGCTGCACACAGCCACCAATAAATTTTGGTTTTGCTTAGGCTGGCTGCTAACTGACGGCCGACGCAAAACCAGAACTGCGGCTTCCAGCTAGCTTCGACCTCCATCATGCCCTAAAGACATGCCATGCGCACAACCTGAAAGACATTGGACATACTCCGGTCGCCTGTCCTACTACGTGCCCTGGTCTCCTGAGACCTCACTTGTCTGCCTAAGCCTGATCAACACCCCACAAACTGCGCTCTCCCGCCCCTCCGCCCCCCCCAGAGCCACTGCGTCCAACTGCGTCCCGGGGCAATGTCCACGCAGGCGGTGGCACAATCGTCCGGGCGCCTCCTTCGCAGTCCCATCGCCCTAAAACGTTTGACCCCTGTCTCTGCGTCTCGAGGTGCAACACCCCGAGGCCAAGGACTCGCACCAGGAGGAGGAAGCAGCGCGACGCCCGGGGTGCTGGGACAGCGGGGACGCGCTCGCTGCTCACCTCGATCTCGCGGATGTTGTTGGAGGTGACGAAGATGCCGATGCCGATGGGGATGAAGATGAGGCCGACGACGAAGAACGTCGGCAGCACGGTGCCCGCCGTGAGGATGGGCTGCCAGGCGGGCAGCCGCTGCTGCTTGAAGGCCGTGTTGTCCGGCCTCCGCGTCTTCGCGGCGCCCCCCGGCGCGCACGGGGGCCCGCCATCCACCTCATCCTTGGCGCTGCAGTTCATCGCCATCGCACCCCGGGCGCGGCTCTACCGGCTCAGACGTGCTGCCCAGAGAAGCCGGCCCTCAACCGCGATGAGACTCGGCCAGGGGCCGCCGCCACCGGCGAGGCAGAAGGGGCGGGACATGGGTGACCGGAAGCGGCCGATGGCTGGAGGCTCCCGGGAGGCGGGAGACCGGAAGGAGCGAGAAGACGGAACTAGTGGGGAGAACGCCGAGGTACCCGGGCAGGGGACCGGAAAGGACGGAGCACCGCAGGGTTGCGCAAGTGTTTCGCGAAGCGGAAGTCAAGGCGCGGTGTGGGCGCGTGGGACATTGCCATTTCCTGGTTGTCTGGTCTTTGGAGGGAGACAGGAGCCGCCTGCTGGCCTGCGCGTGGCGACTTTGGGAATTAGAACCTGGGTAGGTTTTTCTGTACTCCGACGCCGTCCCTGAAGTAAATCAGAGCTTTTCAAGGCTTGAGCCCCCTATAGATAGTGCGGAGTAAACCTAAACGGACTTTTTGTTACATTTGCTTTTTGATGCCGGGGCGTGGCGGCGCACGCCTGAAATCTCAGCACTTGGGAGGCTGAGGCAGCAAGCTCGGTGTAAATTCGAGACCAGCCTGGGATACAAAAGTGAGTTCAAGGCCAGCCTGAACTGCACAGCAAGAATCTGTCTCAAAAAGACAAATTTAATTAAATAGTTAATTGGCCTTTTGTTCCACATTGCGAAATCGTCTTGCCTCATATTCAGCGATTGTCGCATACTTTTCCTGCTCTTCACGTAGCTTTACCCCTGTCTGGGTTTGCCAGGCTCTTGTGCACGTTGGTGTTGGAAGACCTTTAATAAACGTATGTATTTGGAGAGGTCTTTCGTAGTGACAGTTTTTTGAAAAATACTGCACCATATCAAATCCAATACTACATACTTAAAGCTGCAAGTAAAATATTCATGATATGCATTCAAAAAGGACTGAAAAAAAAAAAGGACTGAAGAAGTCAAAATAGTATGCAAACAGAAAATACAGAGCCCAACTCGGATGTCAGTAACTTCCGTTTCTTGGACAATTTGTTTTTTGTTTCATTTCACTATTCTGTATTTTCAAAAATTTCTATAATAAATGTGTATCTATAAAATTTAAACAACATTCAATCCACATTGTTACAGTCTTCGCAATCTAGAAGATAACAAATGCCCAAGCTTTACTTTTTGAAGACTTTGTCTACAATTATGCCTTTTTTTTTTTTTTTTTTTTTTGAGACAGGGTCTCACTATGCAGTTGAGGCTGGTCTTGAGCTCACTTTTGTAGCCCAGGCTGGTCTTGAACTCACACCGATCCTCCTGCCTCAGCCTCCCGAGTGCTGGGATTACAGGCGTGCACCACCACGCCCGGCTTACAATTATGCCTTTTAGAAGGCAGACCTACACAAGGAAAACTAGGGAGGGCTGGGTCCCTCAAAGTTACAATTAAATATCTTTTGGGTTTTTTTTTTTTTTTTTTTTTTTTTCCCCAAAAGAATCACCAGTCTCAAGTGTGTGTGTGTGTGTGTGTGTGTGTGTGTGTGAGGCAGTCAGATAATTTTTTTTTGAAGGTCATTACCATTAGCATGTAAGAAATAACACCCACTGATCATCCTTATTTAATATTTCAATATTTTTCAATCCAGATTTTATTTTATTTATTTTATAATTACTTTTTAACTTTATATTATAGCCAGCTCAGCCTGCCCTGGAGGTGGGGCTGGTGCAGCATGTGGTCCCGGGGATCAAACTACGGTTCTTGCAGTTGCCTGAGCTTGCCTAAGCAGGTGCTTTAGACCACTGAGCTATCTCGCCGGCCTCAGTCAGATAATATTCATCTTAAGAGGTATGTTATATTTGAAGCCTTCTAATTGCACTGCTGTCTTTCTTGGGTTTGCTCTTGTAAGATCCATGTCTCAAATTCTTAGCACCACTGAAAACTTTAGCTGCCTGTTTTATTTTGACCAGTTTACCTGCAACCTTAGGCTCAAGTGAAAAACAATCAGTCTCGGTGAATGGAGAGGGCCTAGAGTGCTTTTATTTCACTAAGTTCTATTCGCTAGTAAAACTATACCAGTGTTGTGCATTATCCAAAATGTTATGCTTTCACCCCACGCTGCCTGTGTCATCGTATTTCCTGCAGTCACAGTTCTTTAACTGATTCAGGCCTTCTGTCTACATGATTGTGGCGGTCACCCTGTATAAGCTCTGCACTCATGGATTAATCTGTGCTGAACATGTACTTATTCCCATCATTATTCTCTAAGTCATAATGTATTATATGAAACCAACCATGTACATAGCATTTCCATTGTACTATGTATAGGAAGTACTCTAATCTGGAGGGGACGAAGTATATTGGGGGATGTGAGTAGGTTATATGCAAACAACTAGGCCATTTGTCTTCACCACTTTCTTATCACTGGGACCAAACACCTAACACCTGAACTTCAAAAAAGGGCCGGTTGATTTTGTCTCCCATGTTGAGTCCACAGTTAGCTGGCTTTGAGGAAAAGCCATGACAGAAGCAGCTGGGTGGAGAGAAGCAGTTCACCTCGTGACAACTGGGAAGCAGAGAGCAGACGGAAGAGCTGGGGTGACAGGCACCCTTTCCAGGACACACCCTGAGTGACCTGCCTCCTCTGGCCAGCACCCACCTCTCAATAACACATATGGCTATTATATGCAACAGTGCTGTCCCCTTTCCAAAGCCCACCATGACTGCATGAGGCTTTGGATAGGGGGAAGCCTAGACATGCACCGTAACATCATAGCGTGCACCTCAAAAAGGCTCAAACACATCCCTTGATGCAAGATGCATTTAGTCCATCTATCTAGTCACCAAAGTCCTCATAGTTTCAGGACTGCTGAGAAGTCCCAAGTCTAAAGTCTCCTGGGACTCCAACTTTTCTTCAGTGTGAGTCCTTGTAAAAATAAATAAATAAATAAAATAAACAACCAAGGAGAATGTTAAACACCACCTACACACAATCGCCCAAGTTAGACATTCCCATTCCAACAGGGAGGGATGGAGAATAGCAGCCATTGAGAACAAGCAAGACCAGGGCCAGCAGAGCAAGCAGTAAGTCCCATTGCTGTGTCCAGTCCTATTTAGGGCCAGCTTTGAGCTCCAGGTAGTTTTGGTGGCCTTCTCTGTGGCACTGCCATTTGCAACCCTAGTGCTCCCTTTCTTGGGCCGACTCTCCTCACTGCCTTCCGCCTCCCGACATTCCACGTTCCCGGCTTCTCCAGGTCCTAGACTCTCTGCTATGCTTTTAGTCTCACAGTTTTGCATACTGTCCTCTCTGGACCACACTGCCTGGCTTCCCAGGCCTTGTGAAATCTGGACAGATGTCTCCTCGACCCAGCCACTCTTACGTTCTGCATCCCTGTGAGACAAGTGCCATATGGGTGATCCCAAGGTTTGCCACCAGCTGGAGCATTCGCCAGGCCCTCGTGATGACTTAGTGGTTGCCTTTAGTCCTCAAGTTCTCAGAAGGCTGAGCACTGTGAATAGAAGTTAGGGAACAAATTCTCCAGCTGGCTGTTTTTGAGGATGGTGCCCTGAAGTTGTCATGGCAAAGCAAAATCAGTTTGCAAGTTTGAACCTGCAAAGGTGAGGTCTCCCTGACTCGTGGCATCCTCGAGCCGTCTTCCCTATCACTCGGATCCCAAGCACTGGGCTTTCAAGTGCTTACCTCCTCAGCACCTTGGCTCTCCCCTCCTTCAACTTCACAGGTGCTTCTTTTCTGGAGAAAATGAAAACTTTTCAAATGGCCATTTTTGCTTTATTTTTCAACATGGCCAACAGCCTCAAGCAGCACCTGGACCACAGCATCAATGTTGGGCTGCTTTGACATTTCCTCTGCCAGGTTAGACTGCTGTCCTGACTCTCAGTCTCCTTCCAAGTCAGGGCAGGAGCAAAATGTGGAGATTTCTTGCCCCAGTGTGAAACACCAGGCCTGGAGTCCACCTGTCAGCAGAGTCTTTTTCCCAACAGATTCCCTCCTTCACCTAGTTTTTGCTGTCAGAATTTTGTTAGCATTTTGGTCTTCTGATTTCTGAACAGTCAGTCTCAGTCTCTGTCTCTGTCTCTGTCTGTCTCTCTCTCTCTCTCTCTCTCTCTCTCTCTCTCTCTCTCTCTCTCTCTTTCAGGCAGGCAGGTTCTCACTATGCAGTTCAGGCTGCCCTTGAGCTCACCTTTGTAGCCCAGGCTGGTCTCGAACTTACATTGATCCTCCTGCCTCAGCCTCCCAAGTGCTGGGATTATAGGCATGCACCACCACACCCAGCTCGGAATCTCTCTTGAGGTTTGGCTTACAGCATTCCTAAGGCTGCTTCTCCAGCTCCTACTTCCAAATCTTCCCAGACTCCTTCCACAGAAAAGTTCCAGAGGTTTCTGACCCACATGAAAGTTTATTGGGGCTCAGCCTTGTGATCCATAGTTGACCAGCTTCAAGGAGGGAGGTCATAAAGGAAGGGCATGGCCAGGCAAAAGCTGCTCGCATCACAGCAGCCAGAAGATGAAGCTTGAAGGAGAGACCTGGGGAGGCAGCTGCGCCCTGCACTCTGCTTGGTCCCCCAGTGACCTGGTCCCCCAGTGACCTGGTCCCCCAAAGACCCTTGTCTTTTTATCAGACCCCATCTCCCAATAGCATGCTTAGCTTTGGTGCCCCCAAGATTCTAGCACTTTGCAAAAGCTCCACATATGGGCACATGAAGCTTTGAGGTGACAGCTACCTATACCCATAACAGCCTTTTAGATGAGGGACTTCAGCGTCTGAGGTTCAGCCACCAACGGGAATGTCCCTTGGATATGGGGACAAAGGTATTCTGACTTTAGTTTGTTGTGAGCGATTTGGGTGATTATGATGTATTTACCTTCTTTTTCTTTAGTTTTGCTGTGTGGTTTTCTTGTCCCTATTAAGGCCAGGAGATAGAAGAGACAGAAACAGATAGGCTAAGTGTTGTAGGCAGCTGAATTAGAAATATTACAGGCAGTTAGACAGGGCCAGGCCCTCAAGGAAAACATGGAAGACAAGGTGACTTTACAACTAGAGACAGACACTCCTCCTGAGTGGGCCAGATCTCAAGACAAGAGTAAACAAAAGCAATTACGTGCTTCCTTAAGGTTGGGCATCAGGGTTTGATAAGCTAAGTAAGTATCCATCACCTTGAAAGAGCCTGAAAGAGTCAGAGCCCAAGCCCAGTAGATGGTGGTCTTGCCCGCTTGCTATGTGCCTTGCCTTCCCATTGGATCCCGATTTTAATTAATTTTACCTGAGCAATGGTGCTTGTAATCTCATCGACCGACCACAGTTTTTGTCCCACCTCATACCCACCTAAGTGAGTTCCCCTGTCTTCTCCACAGCCCTAGACCCACCTCTCCTCTCCACATGGTTTTCCTCTATAAAAGTCCCTTGAAGAGACAGCTTCCTGGGGGACCACCCGCTCAGGACCCCCCTCCTGTTCCTCTCTTGGACAGGAGCTTTCTTTCCCCCAGTCTATTCTGCTTATTACCTCTGTTTGCTCCTAAAATTCATTCTTCAGTTTTAAAGAACGCAAACTCATCCCAGGTACTTTTCAGGTCGGGACATAAGTTTTCCCTATATCATTTGGAGGTTCCCTATTGAGATCATCCACCCCGGTTAGTTTTTTCTTCCTGCATCAATTTTACTTCCATATCATTATCTCAGAGACTCAGAATCTTATGAGTTCCTTGGTCACATAATGTTTTATGAAGTATGAATTTTCAAGGAAAAGGAAGTTATTTGCTATTAAGGAGAAAATAAGAAAATAGTTATTGTTACAAATAGCTGTCACTACATGCTTTGGCCCCCATAGTACTGGAGATTAACCCAGGAATGGCTGATCTATTTTCTAACCCTTTTTAAAGTTTTCCTGTGAGACAGGGTCTAGCTAAATAAACAGTCCAAGCCGGACTTGAATTTGCAGTCTTCCTGCCTCAGCCTCTTCAGTGGCTGGGGTTGCAGGTGTGCATCTCTACACTCGAGTCTATATGCATTTCCAAGCTGTGTGTGCACATGTGTGTATGCGTGTGTGTTTGCATGGCACGCATGTGTGTGCAGCGTCGATGCTAACTTCCTGATACCTGGTGGAGATGGAGTCTGCGTGATTCAGTCATAACTAATTCTGACTATCAGCTCAACTTAGTAAATGCAACGAATAAATCAGTCCAAACGTAACATGAGTTTGAGGTGATAGAACAGACACAAACCCATCAATCTGGAGAAGGGGCTGGGGAGATGGTTCTGTAGAATAAGTGTTTGCTTGGCAGGTTCAAGGTCCTGAGTTCGATCCTCAGTACCATAAAAAAAAAAAAAAAAAAAAAAAAGCCCTTGCACCAGTCTGGAAAAGTAGGATTTCAGGGGGAATTTTGAAGCAATTTTGTCTTTGTTCATTTGCATGTAACACCACTGAACAAGAAACATGAAAGACAATCTATAGAATAACTTGTACCTTCAAAGATAAGAGGAACTAAAGCCAGTCTCAATTTGTGGACCAAAGTGCCCGAAGTGGGCACGTCTGGCTCCTCTGATGCTTGCTCCCGTGTTCCCTCCACTTCTTACCATAGTCAAGATAGTTCAGGCAGAGCTGCAGCTTACGGTGGCTTGAGGAAGTCAAGGTTTGAGAAACACTGCATGCTCTGCTTCCTGTAGCATGAGTGTCAGGGAAAGCTCCCTTTTCCTGGAAATGGCTGGGGTTGTTTTCAGCAACTTTTCGCTTTATTTTCTCTATTCAGTTGCTTAGAAGGTGCCTGAGAACTTTGGAAGAGCTAGGCGATTTTAAATTCAGTTGTCTCCAAGGACTTTATGAGAATGGATAATGTAGAATTTATATAACAAATTTAATTTCCTGGATTTATTACATGAGGTTGCTCCACATGGATTTCAAAACCGGATTCAAAAAGTTAGTTTGAAAACTTCGCTTTTTTGTCAATCAGGAGGGAAAGAGAGGTTGATGGGAGGGGAGGGGAGGGGAGGGAAAAAAATGAAATATACCATGTACTGGTACGAATTCCTTCTCTCTCTCTCTCTCTCTCTATTTTGATCTTTTTGAGACAGGGTCCCACTATGCAGTTCAGCCTGGCTTTGGGCTCACTCCTGTAGCCAGACTAGTCTCAAACTCACACTGGTCCTCCTCCCTTAACTTCCCAAGTGCTGAGATTATAGGTGTGCACCACCCGCCCGGCCAAACAGCGAATCTATTGATTGATTGATTGATTGATTGATTGATTGATTGATTTTTGCAAGACCTGCATTTGAACTCGCAACCTTGCAGTTTTCAGGCAGGCACTGTGCCACGGAGCTATCTCCCCAGCGGGTACAAATTCCTTCTGATGAATGTTATCATTATCTATGTCTAAAATGTTTACCTTTTTTAAGGAGCTGGGGAGATAGCTCAGTAGAGTCAGTGCTTGCCTGAGCTCGATCCCCGGTACCGCAAAAAAACAAATAAATAAATAATAATAGTAACAGTAGTAATAATAAAATGTATAATTTTTCAAAAGAGCCGACAACCCAGGAACACGTGTGCACAATTGTCCCCAAAGCCCTGCATGTGCATGGTTCTGTGAACACCCGAGCAGGTTTTCAGTAGGATGCTAGGTTTGACTCCAGTCTAAGGTAAGGGTCCTTCCACGCAGGACCCACATAGAGAAGGTTCCTGGAGATTTGCATGGCATGAAATGACCTTGACACCAGGATGAGCGCAGCGTTCCCTGGCACCCTCCACCCCGGTTCCTCTATGTCACTTTTCCGTATTATTTTCCTCCCTTTGACTCGGCCCAGGTTCACTCTGCAGAACCCTTTCTCCCTCTGCACTCTTCACTTTCGCTTTTATCAGATAAACTTTGCCATTGCTAATTTTTTTTTTCAGTACCAGAGATTGAACTCAGCAATTTGCACTTGCCAGGCAAGACCCTGTCTCAAAAAGACCAAAAAAAAAAAAAAAAAAAAAAAAAAACAAGGAAAGCACAGCAAAGTGATTTTGTGATGGTGCACCCCCGCTCACCTGGCCCCTCCCGAATAACAAGTAGCGGCTTTCAGCAGCTCTGCCTCTAATGATACAATTCCTGCCTTAAGAGCAGGGAGTGTTTTGGTCCACAGTGCCACTGCGGACCGCTCACCGCTGGGCAGCACTGCCATCTAGCAGCCACGAACCTGTCGTGCTCGGCTATCAGATCAAGGAAGGCAAAAATACCTGCATTCTGTGCAACTTTAATTATATAAATGTAAATTTTTAGTTTATTTATTTATTTATTTTTTATTTTTATTTATTTTTTTTTTTGTCTTTTTGAGACAGGGTCTCGCTATGCAGTTGAGGCTGGCCTTGAGCTCACTTTTGTAGCCCAGGCTGGTCTCGAACTCGCACCAATCCTCCTGCCTCAGCCTCCCGAGTGCTGGGATTACAGGCGTGAGCCACCACACCCGGCCTATTTATTTATTTTTAATTTATTTATGTTATGGCTGACTCAGCCTGCCCTGGGGGTGCGGCTAGAGCAGCATGGCTTTAGACTACTAAGCTATATCGCCAGCCCTAGATTTTTTTAGTTCTTTTAAATACAGATTGTTTTAACTTAGAAATAGGATTAATCAAGTATCCCCTATCACGCAAATTTCCTCTGCTCAGCGGAGTAGAGATGATTAAAAAATCAGGTTTATTTTGTTCCTTCTTTCTTTTTTCTCTTTAAATATTCAGGAAGCTTTACTATGTCGACTTCCACCATTGTCTTTGTCCTCTGCTCTGAAAACAGAAGCTCGCTTGCTGTTATTGAAGCCTGGTAACTTAGCTGCGCATCATGACCAAGTTGGGCCTATGAAAACTTGGAATTCATAATGCTGATGCAATTATGAAAATTCACAAGGCAGCTAAGGGACTTAAATAGTTGTTTAGAACCCTTGCCAGGCTCGAATCTGCAAGTGGCCTCTAAAGGTGCTGAACTGTTTTTAAAAAACGGAAGTCATTAGTTTCTCCTCATTTTTTTTTTTTTTTTTAGACAGGATTTCATTAGGTGGTTCAAGCTGGCCTTGAATTCATGCCTCAGCCTCCCAAGAACTGAAGGTTATGTGTGTGCCACCCCATTTGAGTGACTAATTCTTTTCTTTTTTTTCTTGGTGGGACCAGAGTTTGAACTCATGACCTTGCAATTGCAGGCAGGCACTTGTGCCACGGAGCTATCTCCCCAGCTCCCTGAGTGATTTAATGTTTTAAGAAAAAAACAGACCAGTCAAAATAATTAACAGGAGGCAAGGACAGCGCCTTCTTGGGCAGCCAGTGACATGTCGAAGTGAGAGCAGGGTGTGGATTTGCCAAGCGTCAGTAGTTTACTAAGTCCTGCCCCACGCAGTATTAGGTGCTAAGGATGCAGCAGAGAGATCCGTTGTCTTCGAGAGTTACGTAGTGATGTAGTGACGCAACAGTGCCTGACTCAGGGAGAGCCAAGGAGGCTTCCAGAAGAAAGACTGAAGGAAAAATAGGAGCTTTGCAGGTAATCAGAAGGGCATGAAAGATCCGGGAAGTGTGGGGTATGAAGACTCCGTGGGGGCCTAGAAGAAGCGTCCTGTAACCCAAACTTAGTAATGAGCAAACAAGTACAGATCCAGCAGCTATCGAGGCAGATCTTTAACTCTTTAGTAGATTCTGGGAGGAAATGTGAATTTTCAGTCATTTATTTACTTGTTTATTTGATACCAGGTCTCCATACGCAGCTCATAGTGATCCTTCTGTCTCAGCCTCCCCAGCGCTGGGATTATAGTCAGACGCCACCACACCTGAGTTCTGAGCTGGCAGGGCAGGCAGTACCGGGGATACACCAAGGGTCCTTGTGCTTGCGAGGCAGGTGCTTAGACCACTGAGCTACCTCCCCAGCCCAGAAAGGTGAACTTTTAAATGCTGACACAGACAGGGGAGAAGATGAGTTCAGAGGACGAGGCCAAAGAAGGGTGATTATCAAAAAGGAAATGAGGGGGCTGGGGAGATAGCTCCGTGGCACAAGTGCCTGCCTGGCAAGTGCAAGGTCGTGAGTTTGAGCCCTGGTCCCACAAAAAAAGGAAATGAAATTTCTCTGGCAGAGAAAATAAAAGTTGTTACCCAACAGAGAGAGTACAGTGGCACAATTTCTACCGAGCCAAGGATCCAAGATGGAGGGGTTTGGGGAGGGAGCTCAGCCATCTGAGCATCTGCTTGGGCAGGTGCAAGTTTGCAGTTCCATCACCTGCCCCAGTGCCATGCTGGCCCCACCCCTGGTGCACTGAGCTGGTGACTGAGTCTGGGCATGGTTGTGCACACCCAGACACTTGGGAGGCTGAGACAGGAGGGTCAGTACACATCCAAGCTGCGTAGTGAGAGAAAGCCTGTACCAAATACAGTTTTTAAAAAGTCTGACTAAAATCAAGTCTGTTACCCAAAGTTGTTTGGAATAAGTGCCAGTGCTGTAGAATGAAGAGGCAAGCAGGCAGACCCTCAGGCCGGGTGGAACATGAGCCCCGAGAAGGCAGAGATCCCTAGGTTTTCATTAGGATCCAGTGCTGAATATTTGTGGAATAAAAGGACACAATTGTATGGAGCTATCAAGATTTTTTTAACACATACAATTGTTAATTAGCATGTAAAGAGAAAAGAATAAGCAGAGGGGGAAAAAGATCAGGATTCAAGGACAGACTGTTGAAGGAAGTGGCTACAGAGGAGACAGCATGGCAACGACCATCTGAGGCCAAAGGTGTGAGAAAGAGTCACGGGGCAGGGGTACTGTAGGTGGCAGTGCAAGGAACAGCCAGGGCTAGGGCTGTGGGAACAACCTATTAATTTCACCCCTATCCAGGCAGGCTGAAATTGGAGGGACACAGCAGCTCTCAGGAGAGGAGGCTGGTTGAAAAACTACTTCTTTGAAAGATCAAATAAAATTGATAAGCCCCTAGCTAGCCTCATCAAAAAGGAAAAAAAAGAAAAAAAAAAAGGAAAGAAAGGACTCTAATTCAAGCAATAAGGAATGAAAAGGGTGAAGTTACTACAGACGCAGCAGAGATTCAGAGGATCATAAATAGCTACTGTGAGAGTCTTTACTCTCACAGAATTGAAGACACAGATGAAATAGACAGATTCCTAAAAAGGTACAAACTACCAAAACTGAATCAAGAAGATATAAGAACTCTCAATAACACAATAACAGCCAATGAAATACAAAATGTAATAAAGTCTACCAACAAAGAAAAGTCCAGGCCCTGATGGATTCACAGCTGAATTCTACAAGAAATTTATAGAAAACATAATCTCAATACTTCTCAAACTCTTCAATGAAATTTGAAAGGAAGCTATCCTCCCAAAATCATCCCTAGAGGCAAGTATTGTACTGATACCAAAACCAGAGAGAGATGCAACTAAAAAAGGGAAGTACAGGCCAATTTTTTTCATGCAAAAATCCTCAGTAAAACTCTCACCAATAGAATACAGCAAGTCATCAAGAAGATTATACACCACGACCAGGTAGGATTCATCCCAGGGATGCAAGGATGGTTCAATATATGCAAATCTATAAATGTAATATACTAAAATCAATAGAGCCAAAACCAAAAATCACACAATCATTTCAATTGATGTAGAAACGGCCTTTGACAAACTCCAACATTCATTCATGTTGAAAGGTCTACGGAAAATTGGGATAGAGGGCCTCTACCTCAATCTGATAAAAGCCATCTCTGACAATCCAATGGCTAACATGATTCTAAATGGGAAAAAGCTGAAGCCTTTTACTCTCAGATCTGGTACAAGGTAGGGTTGTCCTCTGTCACCACTCCTATTCAGTGTAGTTCTAGAATCATTAGCCACTGCCATTAGACAAGAAAGAGAAATAGAAGGAATAAGAATAGGTAAAGAAGTTAAATAATCACTATTTGCATATGACATGATAATCTACTTGGAAGATGCTAAAAACTCCACCAAAAAGCTACTAGAACAAAGTAAACACACAAAAGTCAATAGCATTCCTCTACACAAATAACAAAGACACTGAGAGAGAAATTAGAGAAATAATACCTTTTACAATAGCACCAGAAAACATGAAAGGTTTAGGAATTAAGCTAACTAAAGAAGTAAAAGATCTATTCAATGAAAACTACAGTACTCTGAAAAAAGAGATCCTAGAGGATTTCAGAAAATGGAAAGATACTCCTTGCTCCTGGATTAATAGAACCAATATTGTGAAGATGGCCATACTCCCTAAATTGTTCTATACATTTAATGCAATCCCTATCAAAATACCATCAACATACCTCACAGACCTGGAAAATTCATTCCTAAAATTTATTTGGAACCAGAAAAGACCTAGAATTACAAAGGCAATCCTGGGCTACAAAGATAAGGCAGGAGGCATTACAATACCTGACCTAAAGTTATAGTACAGAGCTACCATGATAAGATCAGCATGGTATTGGCAAAAAAAAAAAAAAAAAAAAAAAATAGGTCTGAGGATCAGTGGAATAGATTAGAAGATGCAGAAGCAAATACAAACACACTCAGCCACTTTATTTTTGACAAAGGGCCATACATGCTTACTGGAAGAAAGATAGCCCCTTTAACAAACGGTGCTGGAAAAACTGGCTCTCCACATGTCAAAAACTACAGGTGTGCGCCACCACGCCCGGCTTGCAATTTTATATATACTTAAATTTCTACATGTATGTGTAACTGGTTTTATCATATTGTATAGGAATTCATTAGAATATCAATGATTGATGGAAAATATTGATTCCAAGTTAAGTGTAAGATGTTTGATATTCAGAAAGACAGTAATGTTAAGCTCAAGTACCTGTTATAGTGGAATAGTATCATGAAGCTTCTCTTCTGGAGGGTTAAGAATGGGAGTTTACAGACAAAAAATTAGAGAAAAAAGAAAGACTACAAGGATAGCCAATATTTTGGCCCTAGCCCTTCAAGGTCAGTGAGGACCCAGGACACAAGAGAACCTGTGCTGTAACATCCTATAACTCAGTGCTGTCCCAAATTTTCTGTTCAAGGAGATTATGGGACCACAGAGGAAAGGGATAGATGATGTATATTGTGCCTAAGGAGAGTCACTTAGAGAGAAAACATTCTCTTGGGCTTTCACAAAAAGCAAATTGGTCAAACAATGGCCGTGACTCATCCCAAAGGCTGATACTGACAACAGTTCTACAAAGCACTGTACATGGTTCCAAAGTAAATCCTGAAGTGACTTGACTGACCTTGGGAGATATGAAAGTTATATGTACTGTTATACAGGTCTTGCTTTAACTTGACCTTAACCACCCAGCAAAAAAGTTTAACCATGAGGCATAAAATGTAAAACTACATTAGTATGCTGAGCTGTAAAAGGCTTAAATCAACAACTTCCCACAGTGCCAGTTCTGCCAATAATTAATTGCCATTATGGGATACTGGACTATGTATACAACTACTTTCTCTTAATTCAATGAGAAGTGACTTTTTGTACCAACAATGATTAGAAAAATTATTATGTCTACCTTCTGTGCTCTGTATAACTACAATGAGGACAACAGTATGCATTGTGTCAGTTATCCAGAATGTACTACTAACATGTTTTTGAAAATATCATATTGTTATTTCTTATTAAAAGAAAAAACGTTTTAAAAAGAAAAAAAAAATAAAAGAAAGTCACCTGGAGAGAAAACATTCTCTCAGGCTTTCACAGACAGCAAACTGGCCAAGCAATGGCCATGAATCATCCAGATGGCTGATAATGACAACAGTTCTACAAAGCACTGTACATGGTTTCAAAGTAAATCCTGAGGGTATTTGACTGACCTTGGGAGGTACAAAAGTTACATGTTTTGTTGTACAGGTCTTGCTTTAACTTCATCTTAACCACCCAGCAGAAAAGTTTAACCATGAGGCATAAAATGGAAAGCTAGATTAGAATGCTGAGCAGTAAAAGGCTGAAATCAACAACTTCCACCACTGGCAGTTCTGCCAGTAACCCACTATGATTATGGAATATTGGACTATGTATACAACTACTTTCTCTTAGTTCAATGAGAAGAAATTTTTGTATGAATAATGATCAGAAAAATTATCAGGTCTGCATCCTGTGCTCTAAATAACTACTGTGAGGACAACAATATGCATTGTATCAATTATTGGGAATGTACTACTAATGTGATTGTTTTTCTTTTTTATTACATAAATTAGCCCATTTATTGTAGACTAAAGATGTCACATATAGTAAGAGCTTCTACTGGTCTTTCAACTCCTTCAGTCTTCTGATGGCTGACTTGACTCTGACCACAGAAGTGGTGTTGTAGGTCCAAACGCCACCAGCCACGGTTTTCATGCACGAACCATGGTGCCAGATCCCCACCGCCCACCTCTTCTTCTTGGTCTTGCCACAGAAGGAACAGGTATGCTTAGCATGCCGGCTGATTTCGATCTTCTTCATCATCTTCCAGAGTGAGGTGCCATAGTGAGTCCCATGTTTACTGACAATGCCGACATTCTTGGTGCGCTTAGCCATGTTGACGCATGGAGGCCCAAACCCAGAGAGCTACTAATGTGTTTTGAAACTGTCACATTGTTATTTCTTTTTTTTTTTTGTGGAACCAGGGTTCGAACTCACGACCTTGCACTTGCCCAGCAGGCACTTGTGCCTTAGAGCTATCTCCCCAGCCCTCTGTTATTTCTTATTTAAAGTAATAGTAAAAAAAAAAAAACTGCAAAAAAAAAAAAAAAAGGAGGGGAGGCTGGGCCTCTGTAAGATTGAGGTCAGGAGTCACGGCCAGATGGAATCCAGATGGAATGCTTGACATCAAAGCTGCAAGACCATCAGTGCAGGTGTGTGTGTAGCGCTGGCACCTGGATACTATAGGTTGGGACCTAAATGTCCCTGTGGCCTTAATCCTCGTTGACTAGGGCAGCCAGTTGTCAGTCGTGGGCAGCCCTGGCCTCTCTCAGGTCAGGCCTGACAACTCCATCTTTTTGTTATTATAGACAAAGACAGGTGGGTGGGAAAGAAGGCAGGGTTTCTTGAGGCTACTTCCGGTGCGACTAGTGCAGTGGTATGGAACCCTAACTGGGACAAAATATCTCAAGGAACAGAGATTTTTTTTTTTTTTTCAAAGAAAAAAGTCAGAGTCAGCATTCCTCCACTGATAGTCGCTTGTGTACAACACTATAAAACCTTAGAGAAAATTGAGGTCACCTTGGAAAGGGTGTCCTTCAAAGTGACACTGTTTGAAGTCCACACTAAGCCTGGTAGAAGATCACATGCAAAATTAACGGCTTGGATCTAAGTTTCTGCTCTCCGCCTGTGTGGATAAACAATAGTTCAGAGGGAGCTATTTATAAGGAAGACAGCATGCCAACTGACAGGACAGAACTTTTCATTTCCAAGACTCATTTGCAAGTGCTGCCAGGTTTCTAAAAGCCCAGTTAAAAACCCCCGCAGGGCTTGTGTATTGAAACCAAAGATTGATGCCCACCTCGGCTTGGCTTTACGGATCATATGGAAGGAAGATCTGTCCTTCTAGTCCTACAGTCTCGCAGTGAAAGTCCTTCTAGATTTGCAGTGCGTTTATCCATGTCTCTTGTGTTCAACTCTCACCACTGGCAAGTGCCATCCGAGCCTTTGTGGGGGTAACGGAGGCCCTGATAAGGACCAATGTACAGTCAAGCCAGGAAAACCATAGGATAGGGACCGAGGAGATAGCTCAGCTGTCTAAGGGCCTTACTGGCAAGTGCAAGGACCTGGGTTCAATACCCAGTATCACATGCCATTCTGGCCCCATGCCATGCTGACCACCAAAACAGATGCATGCCCAGACTCCCAGCAGTAGAGCGGCTGAGAAAGAGGATCACTACAAGTCTGAGCAGCATAGTGAGACCCTGTACCAAATACATAAAATAAATTTTTAAAAAAGAAAAAGCACAATGGCGGCTGGGGAGATAGCTCCGAGGCACAAGTGCCTGCTGGGCAAGTGCAAGGTCGTGAGTTTGAACCCTGGTCCCACAAAAAAAAAAAAAAAAAAAAGAAAAAGCACAGGACTGGCAAGCCAACAGTCACTGCCAGTGACTCTTGACAGTCTGCTCCTAGCCCCTGGTACACACATACCAAGCCAAAGCCCTCTGAAGTGGCACAGAGTCAAGTTTACAATGGACTTCAAGTAGAACCAGTGATTTTCCCGTCTTTCTTTCAAAGAGTCTAGACCCCATCAGCGTTACTCAAACTTTACTTTGCATTAGAATTTCTTACTATGACTAGCTGGGGTGGTGCAGGCCTGTAATCTCATTGCCATGGGAGCCAGAGGCATCAGAATCACATTTCTTTATTTTATTTCTTTAATTACTCTTAATAAGAAATAACAATGCATAGCAATGTCACAGTTTCAAAACATGTTAGTAGTACATTTCAATATTTGATACAATGCATATTGTTGTTGTCCTCTTAGTTATACAGAGTATAGAGTGTAGATGTTATAATTTTTCAGATCATTATTGATACAATCAAATTTCTTCTTATTGAACTAAGCGAAAGTAGTTGTATATATAATCCAATGTTTGATAATCACAGTGGGTTATTGGTAAAACTGGAAATGTTGGAAGTTGTTGATTTAAGCCTTTTACAGCTCAGCATAATCTAGCTTTCCGTTTTATGCCTTGTGGTTAAACATTTCTGCTGGGTGGTTAAGGCCAAGCTAAAGCAAGACCTATATAGCAAAACATGTAACTTTTGTATCTCCCAAGGTCAGTCAATTCCCCTCAGGATTTACTTTAGAACCATGTACAGTGCTTTGTAGAACTGTTGTCAGTGTCAGCAGTCTGGATGAGTCATGGCCATTGCTTGACCAGTTTGCTCTCTGTGAAAGCCTGAGAGAATGTTTTCTCTCTAAGTGACTGTCCTTGGGTACACTATATAACACCAATTCCAAGTTAAATCTAAGATGTTTGATACACAGAAAGACAGTGATGTCATGCTCAAGTACCTGTTTTACAGCATCACATTTCAAGCCCAGTTGAGGCAATTTACCAAGCGCCTGTCTCCAAGCATAAAGGACGGGATGTGGCTCAGTGCGGAGGTGCTGCTGCAGTCCCACTACCTCAGAAAGACAACACACAAACAGATCCCACCAACATCCAGGCCCCACAGGTGGACAGTGTTAGGAGTGTTTAGAGCTCAGGGGGGCTGCATCTCCTCTGCCACCAGAAACGAGGTGTGACAACGTGTCTTCGCCATCACATTTTAGGACAAGCACAGACAGCCACGTTATGGGCCAGTTCTCTGTGTTCTCTTCCTCTGCCTGCTCAACTGCGGATATTTTGGAGATCAGGTTGACCCTCAGCCATTCCCAGGGTAACACCACCAGAGAATCAATCACTTGCCTGTCCTGAAGTGTTAGGGAAACCGATTTCAGAACGCAAATTTGGGTTATATTCTGGCTGGCTGGGGTACTGTCTTACACAGCATTTGGCTTCTAAGCACCAACCAACTACTTCACCTGATGTTCAGTCATTCTGCCCCTGTTCTAACTCTGCAGGGAAATTTCTCAACAGTACCCCGAGAGTGCATTATTCTACAACATAATGCATACATGACCACATGTTTATTATGCGTTTAAATGCTTTTTACTCTGATTTTGGAAATGTGTCATTTTTAAACCCCGAGAGTGCATTATTCTACAACATAATGCATACATGACCACATGTTTATTATGCGTTTAAATGCTTTTTACTCTGATTTTGGAAATGTGTCATTTTTAAAAATGTAAATAGTTGTTGCAGGGTCTCACTACGCAGCTCAGATTCATAGTGATCCTCCTGTTTTCAGCCTCCCCAGCGCTGAGATTACAGGCACCCTAGGGGCAGGGCTAGCACTGCACGTGGTACTAGGGATCGAACCACAGACCCTGTGCTTTCCTAAGCTTGCCTAACCAGGTGCTTTAGTCCACTGAGCTATCTCGCCAGCCCAACGCATAATTTTTTTTCTCAGACTTCAACTTTATAACCTAAATACTTCAAGCAGATGCAACTCTTCTTTGTTGAGCACTACAAAATTACTTGGCACTGGATACTGAAATTTATTTATTTATTTATTTATTTATTTATTTATTTATTTATTTTTGTCTTGTTGAGACAGGGTCTTGCTATGCTGTTCAGGCTGGCCCTGAGCTCACTTTTGTAGTTCAGGCTGATCTCAAACTCATGCCAGTCCTCCTGCCTCGGCCTCTCAAGTTCTGGGATTACAGGCATGTGCCACCATGCCCAACTTTTATTTATTTATTTATTTATTTAGGCACTGGATATTAAAACAACTTGATAAATAAGATCTGACTACATGCATTTTATGGGTGAAAAAGAAAAACAAACCAGGAATAAAATAAAGTAATGGACTCACTTCAGTCTAAGCGGCTCAAGCTTCCCATTCCATGTTTTTCTGCTTTCAAAATCTGTCTTTATTCTCTCTTTAATTTCTTTTGCAAACTAATTCCTGAGATATTTGTTCCAACTTTAGGTTCTCTAGGACTCAAATTAATATTTTTTTCTTTTTTAATTTTTTGAGACGGTCTCACTATGCAGTTCAGGCTGGCCTTGAGTTCATTACATAGCCCAGATCGGCCTCCAACTCGTGGTGATCCGCTTGCCTCAATCTCCTGGCCACACTGCCATGTCTAGCCACACAAAGAAATTCCTGTTCAGTGGGCTCAGCGTAGAACATCTACACTGTAGCAGGCTTGTCCTTCCAGCATCTTTTATATTGTCTTCGTTTTCTTGTCACTGACACACAGTACCTCACCACCACAGCTTGAGGAGGCTGGGATTATTGTGGCTTTTGGGGACAGTCTGTGGTTGACTGGCTCCACAGGAGGAAGGCATAGAGCAAGGGCCTCTGTGGAGGCAAAGCTGCTTACCCCATGGGGGTCAGGAGCAAGAGAGAGGAGGAAGGAGCCGAGGAGGGAGGCGGGTCACGGCACAGCAAGCGCCTCCACCTCCCCACAGCTCGCTCAGCCAGGGAGCCCACCGGCACGGCGTGCCATGCCACCACCGTCAGCAGCCTTGCCTCCACGCACATGAGAATATGGGGGGACTTTCTAGATGTAAGCCATAGCAAATAGATGGCCCCACATCATCAGATAAAGCCTGCCGTGGTACTTCCAACACACTACATTCTCCCTGTGGCCAAAGCAGCCACAGCTTTTCCTACTCACTCCTGTCACTTGGGGCTCTTGGTTGTAACTACTAAAGCCATCTCTGGCTCACTTGCACAGACCCATAGTTAGTTTGGAAGACACAGGGTGTCCCACAAATGTGTTCTGAGAGACCAGATACGGGGGCAGCGACAGAAATCCTGAAAATGCCTGTGAAGGTAGAGAACTGTAAAATTAAAATGAGAACACCTGGAGGTGGGGCTGGCACTGCATGTGGTGCCAGGGATCGAGTCATGGTTCCTGTGGTTGCCTAAGCTTGCCTAATCATGAGATCGAATTATTTTATCTAACTTGCAGTAGTTCTGGGGATTGGGGAGATAGCTCCATGGCACAAGTGCCTGCTTGGCAAGTGCAAGGTCATGAGTTCTAATGCCAATCCCACAAAAGATAAATAGATAGATAGATAGATAGATAGATAGATAGATAGCTCTGTCCCAGATTCAGCTCCTGAGAGAAAGAATCTGGTTGGCCCAAGTGAGATGGTTACTTTCCTCCGGCTAAAGAAGAGAAAGGTTCCTTGTTGGCCAAGGCTCTACCATTGCCCCAGTATAGAGAAGCTGCTACCCACCAGAGAGGAACCTGATGCTCAGAAGCTGAAAGACAACGTGCTGACAGTCTGGAAAGAAGGTCTGCTGGCCCGCGGCACGTGGCCTGTCCATCTGGCCGTACGGACTCGTAATGGAAACCTTTAGTCGGGATTTTCAACAAAGACTGAATTTTTGGTCAGTAGCTGGCTATCCTTCTCTACTTCAGTTTATGCTCTATAGACGAATGGTGGCCTCACAAATCTCTAGCTCCTTACATCTTTCAGAAAAAAAAAAAAAAAAAAGCCAAAAAGGAGAGAAAATTAAACTATGCCACTTATAGATACAACATGGTTAGGTTTAAAACTACAAATTATTTCGATCCCCAGTCCCACATGCCATGCTGGCCCTGCCCCTGGGGCGCGCTGAGCCAGTGACCGAGTCTGGGCATGGTGGTGCACACCTGTAATCTCAACATGAGGGAGGCTGAAAACAAGAGGATCACTAGGAGTCCGAGCTGTGTAGTGAGTCCCTGTACCAAATACATTAAAAAAAAATTTACAAACCCTACAGATTATATGTAAAAACTAACCAGACTAAGCAGTAGGTCTATTAAAATGCAGCTCGTCCTTCTGAGTGTTAAGGTTATGAACTCCTATGAACACTTATACAGGCAGACATATATTGGAAGCAGCTCATTCTAACCCTAACCCTGTACCTCCACTATAAGAAGATGACCAACAAATAGCATATTTGCAGCATGCATTTTTGGTAATTTTATGCTTTATAGTGTATATGTGTGTCAAAGGTGTTTAAGATGCACTTTGTCAGACACGCAAATAAAAGCGACACATGAATGTTCCCTGGTACTGGAACTTAGTCAGAAATCGCAGACTTCCTGTACAATGAATGTAGGAAAAAATTTTTATTTGGAGAAGGAAGAGAGGAAAAAGCTTCAAGCAAAGAAATCAAATGCATCCTTATTCACACCTTGAAATGTCACCGAGAAGAAAACCCTAAACTTAGATATCTTGATTAGTAATCTCTTTTTTGAGAGGGTCTCATTACTCTAGTTTAGTCTGGCCTTGAATTCATACTCTGTCCATGTCGACCTTGAACTTGTAGCAATCCTCCTGTGTCCACCTCCTGAATGAAAGGTTTGGTGAATTCTAACAAATATTTAAGATACAAGTAGTACAAATTCTAGAAAAAATTTTCTGTGATGTTAAAGACATTTTCTAGCTCATTTTATGATGCAGTATCAGATATGAAAAATCTAACAAGATACTATAAGTAAGAAAAACTACAGGAGCCAGGTGTGGTGGCTCACGCCTGTAATCCCAGCACTTGGGAGTCTGAGGCAGGCGGATCGGTGCAAGTTCAAGACCAACCTGGGCTACAAAAGTGAGCTCAAGGTCAGCCTGAACTGCATAATGAGACCCTGTTTCAAAAAGACAAAAAAAAAAAAAACTAAAAATATGAGATCCATTCCACATAGTGCTTGATATCAACAATCAGCTATACTTTTACCACACTGTATTATTTTAGAGTTTGCTTCTTAGGCCTAAGTTTATTGTAAGAGAGTATGCCATGCTGTGCAAGCAACCTGTATCTTGTGTTTACGGGATCTCTTGCCTGCACCATGCAGGTGACATCAAATGATTTAAAGTTTGTGTAAGCAGGTACTGTGCTGTTCATACAAAGACGTTGCCTAATGCCACATTTCCTAGAATGCGTCTCTGTTGTTAGTGACACATAACTGTACATCATGCAAATAGCAATTATAAGAGAAGTACAGTAGCTGCACTGGTAATGGATGCAATAAACCTCAAAAACTTACAACAGATAAAGAGGGATACTCTGTAATTATGGAAATCAATCCATCAGGAAAATATAATCATTGTAAACATATATGCACCTAAAACAGAACATCAAAATTCATGAAATAAACATAACACAAATAAAGGGAGAAATAGACAATGGAACAAGAGCTGAAATTCTAGAATTTTACTTGCAACAAGGGACTGAAATACTGGGCAGAAAATCAGCAAGAAAATAGGAAACTCAGACACACTATACACCAACCAGGTGTAATAGATACCTATAATATGCTCTGCCTCGAGATAGGAGAGAACACTTTCTTCCCAGATACACAGAGAACATACCTTAAGATGCACCGTGGGATAGGCCATAACAGAAACATGAATGGATTCCAAGTAATAGAATTAGTAGAATATATATCATCTGGCCACAAAATGAAGTAGGAATCAATAACACAACCACATGAATTAATTACACAACTAGTGTGAAATCACATTTCTTCCTACTCACAGGCTCACAAAATACTTCAAAATGAAAAGTAGAAAATCCTTAGGATGAATGAAAATGAAAAGAACATATTTAAACTCATGAGATATAACTAAAACAATATTTGGAAAGAAATATATGGTTTTAAAATGTCTAATATACTGAGATAACTCAAGTGGACTAAACGTTTGCCTATTTAGGCAAGCACAGGGTCTGGGGTTCGATTCCTGGTACCACATGCTGCGCCCCAACCTCTGGTGGGCTAAGCCGGTGACCAAGTCCAGGCATGGGGGGGGCACCCACCTGAAATCCCAGAACTGGGGAGGCTGAAAATAGGAGAATCAGTACAAGTCTGAGCTACATAGTGAGACCCTGTACCAAATACATAAAATGAAAAAATAATAATAAATTTAACAAGAAAGTCTAATATAAGTCGGGCGTGGTGGCACATGCCCGTAATCCCAGCACTCGGGAGGCTGAGGCAGGAGGATCGGTGCAAGTCTGAGACCAGCCTGGGCTACCAAAGTGAGCCCAAGGCCAGCCTGAACTGCATAGTGAGACCCTATCTCAAAAAAGACAAAAAAAAAAAAAAAAAAAAAAAAAAAAAAAAAAAAAAAAAAAAAAAAAAAAAAAAAAAAAAAAAAAAAAAAAAAAAAAAAAAAAAAAAAAAAAAAAAAAAAAAAAAAAAAAAAAAAAAAAAAAAAAAAAAAAAAAAAAAAAAAAAAAAAAAAAAAAAAAAAAAAAAAAGTCTAATATAAAAAAAAGAAGATTCAAACCAGTAGCTTAAATTCTGACATTAAGACACCAGTAAAGCAAACCTGAAGCAAACAGCAGGAAAAAATAAATAAATAAATAAATAAATAAATAAAAATTAGAATGGAAGTAAATGAATAAAATCAGGAAATAACAAAGAAAAAAATCACTGAAACCAAAGCTGTGCTGTTTATTTTCCTTTTACTTTTTAAAAATCTTTCATTTAGGCCAGCAAGATCGTTCATCAGTCTAAAGCGCCTGCTTAGGCAAGCTTAGGCAACCGCAAGGGCCTCGGTTTGATCCCCAGCACCACATGCTGTGCCAGCACCACTCCCAGGTCTCACTATGCAGCTCAGACTTCTGATCCCCCTGTCTCAGCCTCCCCAGAGCTAGGTTTATAGGTGTGCACCACTACACCTGGTAGTGGTGTTCAGTATGACATGCAATACCAGGGAATTAACCCAGGTCCTTGCACTTGCCAGACAGGCATATAGACCACCAAGATATTTCCCCAGCCCTGTGCGCTTTAAAAACATGTCCTGGGACTGGCGAGATAGCTCAGTGGTCTAAAGCACCTGCTTAGGCAAGCTTAGGCAACTGCAGGGACCATGGTTCAATCCGAGCCACCACATGCTGCACCAGCCCCACCAAAATTGACAGTTCTTTAGTTAGACCAAAGAGAAAGAAAGAAATCAAATTACTGGAGTCAGAAATGAAAGAAAGCAATATCAAATAAAAAGAATGCAAAGCATCCCTAACAGTAAACTGATGGGTAACTGTAAACCTATCATCCTTTTGATTTATTAATAGTAAGATACACATACTTGGGGTTGTGATGTGTTCAAATATATTCAGATATAAAATATATATCACTATTATAAAGGATAGGGTGTAAATGAAGTTATGCTATCCAGCATTTTCATAGTTTGTGTGAAACTTCGTGATATTAAATCTAATAGACAAAAGTAAATCTAATATACAGTAACATGTTAAGAATGAATATTGCAATCCCTACAGTAACCACTAAAACTCTTTCAAGTAGGTATAAAGGAAACATTGCCAAAGAAGTCAGTTAGGATAGATTGTTACACACTATCGCAGCAGTGAGAGAAGAAATGGGGTGAAAGTCACCCCCACTGTCTGTGGCCGTGAGTGTGCATAACTCATGCGGTCCCTGTGAGTTTAATGGGGAGAACATTAAAATTTATCTACAAGAGGTATCAGAAGATTAAAATCACATATTACTTTAAGAAGTTGTTGGCCCATGGCAGTTGTTCAGGTATTTTTTAATTAGTTAATTAACATGAAAACACACATAGTTCACAAGTGCCTGGCCCAGAAAAAAATACCTACTGAATATTTATGATTTAACAAAAAAAGAACTAGAACTCATAGTTATGGACTGTAGTATCTGGCAGAAGACACCAGGTGGCATGACATAATAAAAATTGTTAGCACTCTAAAATGCTTTCACAATACCAGTACCATAATTTGCATACCAAGTACATTCAGGAAAGGTTGAGCTTTACTTTTCCTAGGTCAGCATACAAATTGCAAGGTAGCTTTTCACGAATGCACCTTCTGGTAGCAATTCGATGTCAGTATTTCAGGCTCCCTGCTTTTGACTTTGTCAGAGTTATTGTGTTTTAGCCTCACTCAGTTCCCTCACAAAATAGGTATGAGCTCCAACGTATGGGTGAGAAAGCTAGAAAACAGGGGACTCAAGCCAAGATATGACAGACATGAAATACCTTCTCACATAATTACATTATTACACATGTTCTCCCCAAAGCGTGTCTGAGTAAAAAAAAAAAAAAAAATATATATATATATATATATATATATATGTATGTATTTACATATATATATGGTAACTGCTTGACAGTATATGTATATATGGTAACTGTCAAGCAAAACAATGGCCACAGTCCTTAAATTTATTATGCTTGTAGGTGTGGACGTAGGTGTACAACACAGACTTTGGCAGACATACTTGTAAAAGATATTAAGTGAGTGGCTATTAACAAAGCAAAATACTCATATACTATCTGCACCAAAGACGTTTACAGTCTGTTATGGTTAAAAAGATAATGGGTGCCCATCACCTTTTTTCTAATTATAAAAGACAAGCAGAACAGGAGAGAATAAGTCAATGAGTCACAGTCATTCCTTCTAAAGTCATCTTGGAATTGGTTTCACAGCATGCATAGATCAAAGTCATACTCATTTAGTCTTTGTTGTTGTTGCCTAACAAGAATTTATTGCATGATGTGTTAAGATTAATACAAACCTGATACAACTCATAGCATCAACAGCGAAGAGGAAGTATATACACAGGGTGGGGGCCAGGGAGATAGCTCAGTAGAGTAAGGCCTTGCCTGGCAAGCACAAGGGCCTGAGTTCAATCCCCAGTTCCAGAAAACAAAACAACAACACAAAGCTATATACACAGGATGGGGTGCTTGTACTGAGAATTTCCATCAGTTTTTGGAAACAGCAGTTAACATGCAGAATTTTCACCTTGATTAACCCTGATATCTTGGCTATACGGATCTCTACATCTAAGCAACTACAGCAATGGGTAACACAAAAGCCGTGCTTGAATGCCTGTCATCTTGGTCTTCTAATTGTGTACCATTTTTAATGTCATGTCAATTATTACTATACTCTCTTCAAAATATTTTTTTAAAAGGTAAAACAAAAAAAAAAGAGATAAGAACAAAAATGTAAAGTTTCTTGGAAGTGGTAGTATTCAACCATATGTCCAACCTTACATAACTATGTCTGTTAATCTGAGCAACAGATTTGATGATAAAAAAATAAATAATATACCAACCATTCTTGTTTTAAAAATCTGGAAGATATGCACAGTTGTATGTTAACTCTGTTCCTGTCTCTGTTTTTTTTTTTTTTTTTTTTTTTAATGTAATTAGTATAGGGTCTACAGGGTCTCACTACACAGACCGGACTTGTGGTGATCCTTCCTGTTTTGCAGCCTCCCAAGTGCTGGGATAACAAGTGCGGGCCACTATGCCCATCTCATTCACGATCTCAGCATGCCCCTGGGCAGGGCTGGCCCAGCAGGTCCAGGATTGAAACCCCAGCCCCTGAGTCGGACCAAGCAGTTGCTTTAATCTTTTTTTTGTTTTTGTTCTTGCTTTTGTTATTACTCTTCAAAATAAAATAATTGTAGTCTCAACGTTAACATCATGCCATAGTTTCTAGATTGGTTCACTCCACCTCAGGACCCCCCATCGTCCCACCAGCACGTGGTGGGCTCTGCCTTCCCGTGTGAGTAATGCCATCACCATCTGTGGCTCCAAAAGATTCAGCAGCATCTGCCAGCTAAGGAAGAAGTATTTTGGGTGACAGTCCTGGAACAATGGTGAGCGCGGGGAGGAGAGGCGCCATTGCTGCTACTTCTTCCTTTGGGTGTACATCACCAAGCACCACAGACAGCTTCTCTAATTTGAAAACCTTTTATATGCAGAAATGTCAATTCTTTGAAACATGTAAGCCAACTAGAACAGGCACATACAAGTTGTTTCAGAGATCTTTTTTTGTGTAACACTATGTAGGATGAAATATTCAAAGACTGTGAACATGGTCCTCAGTGTGGGCTTTGCCTAAGTATTATATCAATGTCAGCGAGAACTCAAGTCGAAACATGAAGGCGTTTCCCTACAGCGGGTGCCCGGTTAGTATTTTCTGGGATGGGGCCTGGATATTTGTGCTATTTTTTTTTTTTTCACAGTTTTGCTAAATGATCATAGAACGAAGATCAAAAGTGAACTATTGGAGTTCAGCCAAGGGAATCAGAGAGGAAAGTGGTTTCAGACCAGGGCTTTGAGAAAACATTCCAGACACTCGGACAAGCAAAAACAAAACACCTTGAGCAGAGGCAGGCGCGTGTGGGAACCGGTCATGTTGGAGAAGCATACATAAGCCGTCATAAAGTTGGAATGGACCTTGGGTGTGTGGCACAGAGGAAGTCCAGCCTTTGCTTTCTCAGTCAGGAGCTGAGCCACAGCAAAAGTCCTGGCATACGGCACTGACCCGGGTTAGGGGCCGTGACGTCATTCGTGAACTCTGACATCACTCAGGACACCAACCACGCACAGCGCCAGGTGGCTCCTGTTAGCTCAACGAGAGCAACTTGGGGTCCTCTAGTGTGAGGAAACCACTTTGAATGATATACCAGATTTCTAGGGGAGGGGAACCTGGATGCGGGGTTAAAGAAACAGGGTCTCTGATTCTTTCATCAGAGACCCAGTAAATCTTCCGGCTTTATTTTTATTTCTTTTGTCTTCTTGAGACAGGGTCTCACTATGCAGTTCAGGCTGGCCTTGAGCTCACTTTGTAGCCCAGGCTGGTCTCCAACTTGCAAGGATCCTCCTGCCTCAGCTTCCCAAGTGCTGGGATTACAGATGTGTGCCACCACGCCCAGCTCCAGTAAATCTTTCTATCCTGGAAAAGAAATAAATAAATGTTCTCTTCTTGATCCTAAATGGTGCTCCAGTAAATCTTTCTATCCTGGAAAAGAAATAAATAAATGTTCTCTTCTTGATCCTAAATGGTGCACTTGAAGAATGTGTTCCGTATTACACAACTTTCCAACAGGAGCTCGAAGCAGTGCCCCCCCCCTTTCTTTTGGTAGGAAAAAAATGGCTTTGTACATGGGATGAAACAATATAAATTCAAAACTTACAGGTCAGGGTTACCTCTATCACTCATCTCTTTAAAAAAGTTCATGAATCTCCAGTCAAAAGCCAACAGGCTATGTCATGCGCAAGTAAGTCTGCGTCCAATGCCTGGCCCCTCTCTCTCTCTCTCTCTCTCTCTCTCTCTCTCTCTCTCTCTCCCTCTCTCCATCCCCTTGTCTCTCTCCCTTTCTCTCTCTCTCCCTCTCCTTCTCTCTGCCTCTCCCTCCCCTTCTCTCTCTCTTCCTTTCTCCCTTCCTCTCCCTTTCTCAATCTTTCTCTCTCTTCTTCCTCTTCTCTCTCTCTGTCTCTCTCTCCCTTTCTGTCTCCCTCCCTTTCTCTCTCTCTCCCTCTCTCCATTTCTCTCTCTCTCCCTCTCCCTCTCCTTCTCTCTGTCTCTCCCTTTCTCAATGTCTCTCTTTCTCTGTGTCTCTTCCTCCCCTTCTCTCTCTGTCTCTCTCTGTCTCTCTGTGTCTGTCTCTCTGTCTCTCTTCTCTCTCTCTCTCTCTCTCTCTCTCTCTCTCTCTCTCTGGTACCAACATTGAACTCAGGACCTTGTGCATGCTAGGCAGGCATCCTTCCACTGAGCTACATCCCCAGCCTACTTGACCTCTTCTAGTACTAGTTTTTAGGTCAAGTCTGATACTCCCTACAGCACAGTTGGGTTAGCAAACATGCATTCAGTCAGGTCAGTGAATAGAAAGGAAAGTTCAGAAGCAGACCCCAAACACACCTAAGAGGGTTTACAGGTAGTATTTCAAACCAGTGAGAGAAATGGGTGGGCCTGCCAATCAATTGTATCGCGTCATGAAAAAGTAAATTCCTACCTTGTACCAAAAACCCAGATTACAATTGGTTAAGGTTTTTGTTGTTTTTAGGGCCAGGAATTGAACTCAGAACCTTGCGCTTGCTGGGCAGATGCTTATGCTGCTGAGCTGTCTCCCTGGTCTGGTTAAGCTCTTATTGGAAACAATAAAATTATAACTCTGCACCTCTATTTTCTCCATGTGCTATGTATGTTTTCTTATATTTTTCGTATCCACTTTGTATTTTGTCAGCTCTTGTTTACACGATACAGAGGAAAGGAAGGACTTTCAGTCCGTGCCACTCACAGCTGGAAGCCGAATTGCCTCTCAGAGAGCTGGCTACCAAAACCATAAAATCTTCACAGAGAAAAAAAAAAAAAAAAATCTCTTGAATCAATAGCTCTGGGCCTGACTTCCCACTTCCCTGCTGTCCACGCTGCTGGCCTGCTGTTCCCATGGCCAGGGTGTTGTTGTCTCAACATTATCTAATCCACAATCAAGTGGGAGAAAGAGCTTCAGACGAAGAGTCAGCACTGACATGCAACCATGACCTCGCGTGTGTCAATCTTTCTGGAACTCGGTTTCTTTTCTTATAAAAAGAAGTTATTAAAAAAAAAAAAAAAAGAATGACCTCGATTTATTTTCTGTTCTACACTGCTAGCATTTCCTCTGTAAAGCTGTGACCTACATGGCGGTCGGCGAAAGACAATAACTAACCATTCTTTCCTCTCCTGACTCTAGGCCAATGAAGATATAAGATACGTCAGAGAGAAAATGATAATCGAAGAAACAGATCTTTACTGATAATGGGGTGAGTTGGCCAACATATTTATCCCTAACCCTAAATAAAAGTCACCTTCCCTGTCAGAGATAAGCTATGAGGCCAGTGTCTCCCCACTGCATGACCCAGGAGCACAGCGAGGTGAAAGACTCACATGAAACCACGTTGCCTTGTTCCTCCCCATGTCACCAGGCAGAAGTGTTGTTTACCCCAAGTCCTTCCACAGCACGTAAAAGCACAAAGCAGTGGAAAGGCACCGTCTCACTCTGGGCACATCACTCTCCGTTGCTCTGGAGAGCTGGTCTAGCTCAGGGCCTTCCCTCCACCGAGAAAAGTACATAAGTAACATGGTCTCAGTAGGTCTTTGCTCCTCTGCTCTCCCCACCACTTTATCTGTACCCTGAGCTAGTTCTAGAAAACTAGAGAAGCCGCACACATTTTGAGTTTGGAGTCAGGAAACAGGGATCTCAATCTGGAGTCCATGACTAAGTAGCTCTATAACCATGGGACAGCCTCTGTCTTCCTTGGGAGAACTAGACGTGCTTAGGTCACCCCACCCTCTTCCATAACATCGATTCAAGCTGCACATATAGTCAGTAAGTTGGTCTGTAATGTACACCGAGGAGTGGCATAGATATCACCCTTTCCAAGGGTACTGAGGAAGTTCTCTGGTGTTCATTCCTGGGCCTTCCTAGTCTCCCTAGGGACCCAGATCTCTCACATACACTTTGTCCTCTCTTATCAGTGCTGCTGCTTTGCCTTACAGAGTCAGCACCTAAGCCCTGCTTTCCAGAGACTTCTCATTCTAGAAGAGACGAGTCCGTCTCTTGTTGCCAGAGTAGCATTGTAACTAGTTCCGCACAATGGACAGTGTGTAAAAGGGGCACATCCTACTCATAGGCCAGTGGCCCTCCAGTCGTTTTGCTCTCTGCTGTGGCAACTGGAACCTCTCTGTTGAGATGTCTGTTTCCCAAGTTCTTGCACCATGACAGGCATAGAGGACAGCTTGATTAAGCAAACAAGATTTGTTGCCACAGTGTACCCAGCCTGGTGTGACTTAACACTCCTCCTGAGAGGAGGCAGAGAGTCACGTGGCCCACTGCTGTCTGGTAGTTGTCCATAGAGCTACCAACAGCATCGCTGCGGTGAGGCCCAGCTCTACGAGAACAATTATTATGTATAACCTAAGATATTGTTACTCATTGTGTGTTATCTTAGACATCACACTGTTGTCCATTACATTACTTGTAATAAGCAGTCAAACAATTCTTGTACTTGTTTGCATTGCCTTTTTTTTTTGTAAACCAATCATTTACTTGAGAGACAGAGTATAGCAGTAACTGAAATTATGTTAGTGCATAAAACGTAAAGGTAGTTTAGTATGCGGACCTGTAAAAGGCTCAGATCAATAGCTTGCAACATTGCCTGTTTCCCCAGTAACCCACTACAATTATGGAATATTAGGCCATGTATACAACTACCTTCTCTTAAATCAAAGAGAAGAAATCTATTGTACTAGCAACCTTTAGAAAATGTATCACGTCTACACCCTGTGCTCTGCATAACTACAATGAGGACAACAAGATGCATTGTATCAGCTATTGGGAATGGACCACTAGCGTGTTTTGAAACTGCCACATTGTTATTTCTTTTTTTAAAAAAAAAAATTACATTAGAAGCAGCACAAATCTAAAAGACAAGAATGACAGGCAATTTCAAGCATAATTTTAATGCTACTCATTGCTATCCTCAATATGAAAAATATTTTGGTGGTTCTTAGGGCCATTATCTAATTCATCCTGTGTATATAAGTGTATGGTTTTGCTCCTGCCACATTGCCTATCTTTTCTGTTTGCAGTCACTTTGTTGTTTAACGCTTAAGTCCTTGGTTTCCATTCAGATGTGGTATTGCATTGCTTTTTAAACTAAAAATTATCAGATGGGCCAGAGAGCTAGCTCAGTAGAATAAGCGTCTGCCTGGCAAACGCAGGGTCCTGAGTTCATTCCCTAGTACTGCAAATAATAATAATAATAATAATAATAATAATAATAATAATAATAATATAATAATAATAATAAGTAGTAGTAGTGACCAGATGAAGAGGTTGCTGAATGTTCTGAATAGTTCCAATCTGTTAGAATTGTATTCCTTCTCATTTATTGTTGGATTTCATAACATTTTCACCACTTTCTAAAGATACAAATGACTTTTTTTAAGAAAAATGAATGCAAGTAAGGCTCATAAAGTTTAGATCACCTACCTAAGTTCACATTTATGTTTCGTAAAGGGTAACACAAACTTAGGACAATGAGCTTCAGAGCCTTGGAAGTGAGATTGTTTTTCTTAAAGAGGAATCTCCTTGCATCTTCATGTTATTATGCAAAATTTTAAGAATGTACAAAAATACAGAACAATGTAACAAGTCCCTATCTAGCCATCATTTAGATTCAGTCGTTACTAAGGTTTTGGCTGGGTATGATGGCTCACGCCTGTAATCCCAACACTCAGGAGGCTGAGGCAGGAGGATTGCTGAGAGTTCAAGACCAGCCTGGGCTACAAAGTGAGCTCAAGGCCAGCCTGAACTGCATAGGGAGACCCTGTCTCAAAAAATAAAAAGAAAGAAAAAATGCCCACTTGCTTTTTCTGATTTGGGGTCTTTTGTATTATCAAAACATGCTCCTTTTTGTCTTCTTGTTTATTGTCACAAGAGCACTTTAGACCCATTTATCATTGCACCCATAAGCTGTTCCCTGTACATGTCTTTAAAATACTCATGTTTTCTTATGTGACCACAGTGCCATTCCCACACACAAAAATATTCTCAGTTCCTACACTGGTTTTCTAAAATTCAAGTTAATGGAAAATTAATACTTTGAGCAAATTGTTTTGTAATGTCACACAGTACCCACTTGTGAAACACCATGGTGCCCTCGGTTCAACAAAGAGGAGATAACAACTGTTTTGTTTCTCGGATGACACCAGATCAAAGGGGACACGGAGTAGCCAGCTAGACAGCCCTTCCTCCACCCAAAATGCCTATGGCCAGGGTAAAGGTTATCCCAGCATCTGTCCCTCAAAGCCTCTCTCTTTCACAACAAGGTCAACATGCGTTTTGTTCTAAGGAGCCCCTCAGACAGGTGGACGTAGGGCACAAGACACCATGAAATGCAGAGGAGAGGGATTCAAGGCTCCAGTACATTTCACCTTGCCCGTGCAGTCCGGGTATTTTGTTACCACAAACCCAAACTTCACTTTCTGATGTAATTATATCTTGCTCTATGTGTTGTTGTATGCTTTGATTTGCATAGAAAAAGGGACTAGAAAACTGGTGCTGGATTACTAGAAAATCTCTATCACCAGCCTGAAACTCTGATGGCCAGGGGCTTTATTTGGAGTTAATAACAGTATTCCTATCCCACAAAAAGTTCTGATAGATTTTATTCAAAATACTTGTGGCCAACACTGCTTTGAATTTTAGATTTTTAAAAATGTTTTGGAATATTTGTGTACATAATTTGGGGAAAAAATTTTCCTTTAGGTTGCATAGAGGCCCTGCCCCCTGAACCTGATGGTAATTTTATACAATATTGGAAACAATCTTGGGCAAGAAGCTGAACTTCAGGGTGTGGAATCTTCCACTGTGACCCGCCGTCTGTGCTTAAAGTCTCAGGTTTTGGAGCATTTCACACTTGAGATTGTCAGAAGACGATCGACCTGTTTTTACCATCCTTGATAAATATGTTAAGCAAAAATAACTTGAGAAGACAAAGAAGGAGACAAAGCTGGGCAAGTCTGGGGCAAGGCGTGTGTCACTAAGCTCTTGCTTCCTCACCTGGAAAATGGGATTTGCACTGGCGTGAGGGATGTAAAAACTAGGAAAATGCACGAAAAAGGCCCACTAGGACCCCGTCCCACAAGGAGGGAGGACGCTCCAAGCCCCCTATAGGCCTAAGACAGAACCACAGGAGGGGCCAAGACCCCCACAGAGAAACTGCTAGTGCCACTTAAAATTTGAAGAGTGGTACAAAGAGGGACAGAAGTGCGCTTTGCCTTGAGTACTAGAAAGCAAGACAAGGGACTCATTTTTAAATTTGGGTGAAATCAGAAATCATTGAAGCTACTCACTGGAGAGGCACACATCACGGAATGGTTTTGTTTTCAGAAAATAGCTTAATTCTTGGAGTAAGGTTTGAGGCAGGAGTCAGAGGAAATAGGAAATTTCCCAAACCTTGCTGTCTCTCTACGGAAGACTTGAAGAAGACACACGAGTCCCCAGGAAGCACAGTGAACCGGAAGCCGAGATCCTTCTCACCTTGGTTAGAAGTCCTCGGCTGACTGACCCAGGCACAGAGACGTGCGTTTAAGTAACACTGTCCTTGGGCTGTCCCAAGATGCTAGGAAATTTTATAAGAACAAAACCAAGCACAGTACAAATATCACTGAGAACAATTAATGCTTGAGAATGACTGTTTTGAGCCAGTTGTGTACGACTGGCCAGCTTTTCCTAACAGAGCTCCTGACAGGCAGCAGGAGCTTGCTCCTGGCACGAAGTTGAATTTGAGAGGCCACTTAGGCATCCGTGTAGCTTTACCTTGAGTAAATTCTGAAGCCTCATGGACTTTACTTTTTTTTTTTTAAACTAGGGGAAAAAAGTATATATTTAGAATTAGCCAGCTGGACTCAGTTTAGATGATCCCGATTTTGTTGGCGACACCCAACGCATCGTAATCGGGAGCCAGTCGGACATGTGCCTTCTTCTCTCCGTCAGGCCTGGTTAGGGGATTGACCTTGGCCACACCGATGCCACGGAGCTTCTTTACAGCTTGATTCGGTGCTTATTGGCTCTGACGTCCACCGTGAACACGAGTGCGTTGCTGTTCTCGATCTTTCTCACGGCTGACTCTGCGGTCAGGGGACTTGATGATGGCACAGCGATCAAGCTTGTTCCTCCTGGGGGCGCTCTTCCGGGGGTATCTGGGTTGCCTCCGGGGCCCCAGTGACTTGGAATGGCGGAGGGAGTGTGATGCTCGTGTCTTGCTTTTGTGGCTGTGGAGGCCTTTCAGCGCAGCCTTCTTGGCCTTCAGAGCTTTTGCTTTGGCTTCAGCTTTGGGAGGGGCAGGGGCTTCCGTCTTCACCTTTGGCGCCATCTTGGTAAAAAGTTGTGCTTCATTCTTTATACATAAGAGTTTCAACCAATCTCTGATCCCTGGGCTGAAGTGTGTTTGTAATTTGAGGGACTGACTAACTTTTCTTATCATCTAAATACTACAACCCAAGAACACAAGCTGACACCTGTGTGATATCAAGTTTATAAAGAACAGTTGAGTTTGCCATTTCATAGACTTGTAGAACATTTTATTTAAAAGAAATTTCAGACCTACACAAAGGTACAAAGATATGACTTGGTTTTGCTTCGTTTTTTGTTTTCATAGTAGGAATCCAACTCTGGACTTCACGCTTGTTGGGCAAGCTTTGTACACTGAGCTATATCCCTGGTCCCCAAAATCTTATGTATTCCCATACACCCTGCTCCTAGATTCTTAAAACATTAGCAACTTTATGTAATGTTTAATTGTTTGATCAATCTTTTTTTTTTTTTTTTTTTTTTTTTTTTTTTTTTTTTTTTTTTTTTTTTTTTTTTTTCTGTCATTTTGAGACAGGGTCTCACTATGCAGCTCAGGCTGGCCTTGAGCTCACTTTCGTAGCGCAGGCTGGTTTCGAACTCACATCGATCCTCCTGCCTCAGCCTCCCAAGTGCTGGGATTACCTGGCATGATCAATCTTATATACCTATATCTATTAATCTAAACTGATTTAATGATGAAAACATGTAATATAACCATTGTTAAATTTAAAATAAAAAAAAAAACATTAGCAACTTTACACGTATGACCACAGTATAATGATCAAAATCAAAAGAATCAATGTTGATATTTTATTAATCTACAGATATTAAAATTTTGCCAGTGTCCCATTATCTTTTAATTCTCATTCAAGACAGAATTATATCACAGTTAATTTACTTATCACATTGCATAAATCAGAAGTCGCTATAGTTTGTTCTAGAAAGCTCGAGATAGTACATAGTTGGATTCCGTGGGCCACATGGTCTAAGAAGGGCTTCACTTGGCCAAAAGCAGCCATGGGGGCTACAGCGACAGCTGGGTGTAGCCGTGTGCCACAGAGCTCTGCTGTTGTACCTCCTTGTCAGCTGTTTCGCTTTTCATGGTTTCAGTTACCCATGGTCAACTGTGGGACAGAAATATTACATGGAAAATTCCAGAAATAAGTAATTCATACACTGGAAATGGTACACCATCAGCATGTTGAAATCTCCTACTGGCCAGCCTCATGTCACATGAATCATCCCGGGCTATGCAGTGCGTCTTCTCTACATGTCCTGGCCCTCTGTCACTTACCAGCCAGTCACCAGGCTGGCTGTCGCAGCATGGCAGTGCCTGGGTTCAACCAACTCTCACTGCCCCCTGGCAACGCCCTGGAGCAGTCAATTTGAACAGGCCAACAAGAAGCCATATTGAATTTGTTTTAAGTGTCACCTCATGTTTGCACCAAAAAAGTGGCAATTGTGGCACAAAAGATACTTTCAGACAGAGACAAAAAAGGGTCATTCACATCGCTTTTATTGTACTGCCTTATAAGTGTTCTACTTTATTAGTACTGCTGTCAGTCTCTGTGTGTACTCTACAAATGCGACTTTATCATGAGGGAGCAGGTGTAGGGTAGAAGCCATAGGTGCCGGGCTCAGGACTGCCACAGCTCTTGGCATTCGCTGGGATCCTGCAACACGTCTCTTGTGGCTAAGGGCAGCTCCCATGTGTTGGAAAACAATTTCCAATCATATGTGACAGATGGGCCATAACTTGTCCTTACAGATCTCGGGTTTTTGAAATGTAGTGCCCCACCCCAGTTATCTAGAAACTTATTTATATGCTGTTGGGGGATCCATCCCAGGCCAGTCAGAAATGGGGAAGAGGTGTGTTTGCAGGCAATCTGCATTAAAACCAGCCCAGGAGGCCTTTATAAGTTGAGCTATTTTCCTTTCTTTTTAACTTTCTGAAGCCCCACCCCAGACAATTTCGGAGTCTTCATCTTAGACCTTGACATTTTGGCATTGTGCAGCCCCGTTGATTTGTAAAATAACTTTGATTTTACTTACTTATTTATTTATTTATTTATTTATTTTTAGGTTTGATGCTTTTTGTCATGGTCAAAGTCAGGTCATGCATTTTGGGACAAAAAGGCTACAAAACTGATGCGCCGTTTTTGCTGGACTGAGCAGAGGGCTCATGCTACCAACGTGTCTCTTGGCTAAAGCTTCTTTCAGGTGTTCCCACCATAAACTCACTGTTTTTCTCTTTTCAACCAACACCTGTCTTCTGGGAAGAGACTCTGAGGCAGCACAAGTACTGCATGAGCTCATGTTAGCAGGGATTCTGTCCACTCTTGAGCCAAAACAATTATTACTGTGCTGATTTGGCCGCTTTTGCATTTCCGTCGTGTTTCCTGCACATGTTACCCAGAATGCCGCATTAACAGCTTTTCCAAATCGATCATTTACTTATTAAGGCAACTGTATTTCTATCTGCATGGACCAATGAATTCTGATTTTGTTTATGGCTTTAATTTATTACTATCATTCAGTTTTGCTTTTAAATTCTCCCAGATTTAGGCCAAAGGTAGCCCCTCTGTAAAGTTGGCGCCTTATACTTTTAGCATGTTCCCATCCTATTTTGAGGCTTAAGAATTTAAGTCTTGGGCTAGGGAGATAGCTCCACGGCACCAGTGCCTGCCTGGCAAGTGCAAGGTCATGAGTTCGAATCCTGGTCCCGCAAAAAAGAAAAAATTAAATCTTGGTGGTTTATATTTTGCATTTCATCCCCTAGCAGTAGGAGCCACCTAGAATAGTACAAATTTTTTTAAAGAGAGAGAGAAAAACATTATTTAAAATAGAAAAAATCAATACAAGCCCAGCTCAGCTTTCTAAGTGTCTCTGTGGAACACTGACTTGCTGGTGTTTTTATTTATTTATTTATTTATTTATTTATTTATTTGTACTGAGTATCAAAGTCAGGACCAGCCCCTCCCCCTCAAAAAATTACTACTTCCTCTCTCTCTCTTCCTCTGTCTCTCTCCCCCATCTCTCCCTCTCTGCCTCTTTCTTTTTGTAGTACTGAGGATTTGCACTGAGGACCTTGTGCCTGTCGGCAGGCATTTGTGCCTCTGAGCTATATTCCCATTCCTTGAATGCTTAACTTATAACTGATAAAAAAAAATTTACAACTGAATTAATCTTCCACATGTGTGAAGTGACACCAAGAGGTTATTATTAATGTCGTAATTCTGTGATTCCACCCCATTTAGCTAATTGCCCATTATTGAAGAGGGTTTATTTTGTTTTTGTTTTGTCTTTTTGAGACAGGGTCTCTCCATGCAGCTCAAGCTGGCCCTGAACTCACTTTTGTAGCCCAGGCTGGTCTTGAACTCACACCCATTCTCCTGTCTCAGCTGGGATTACAGGCGTGCGCCACCACGCCCGGCTATTGAACAGTTTTCATATACCATAGTAAATGTGAATAGAGCACAGTTTTTTAACTGTGGAAGCAATATATGCTCCCTCTCCCTCTCCCTCTCCCTCTCCTCCCTCTCCCTCTCCCTCTCCCATCCTTCATCTTTCCCTCCCTCCTCCTACCTCTCTGGCAGGGTCTTGCTGTGTAATCTAGGCTGGCCTCCAACTTTCAATGATCCTGCTGCTTCAGCTTCAGCCATTTGAATGGTAGGATCATGGGTGTGCACCGTGCCCAGCTACCTGTTCTCTCCTAAAATGAATGACAGTAGCATTCAGAGCAGTTAGGAAAAGTAGGCTCCAGATAGCTTGGCAGACTAAGCACCTTCTCAGGCAAGCGCAAGGACCAGGGTTCGATCCCCAGCACCACAGACCACGCTGGTCCCACCCCCAGTACGCTGAGCCAGCCACCAAGTGCAGGTGTGGTGGTGCTCACCTGTAACCCCAGTACTGGGGAGGCTGAGAGAGGAGGATCACTATGAGTCTGAGCTGCATAGTGAGACCCTGTACCAAAGACACTTTAAAAACAAAAAAGAAGCCACACCATGCTCTGCCCGTCTCCTTGAGTTAATCCTGACACTCCTGGGGACAGGAGGAACAGCCAAAGCCTGCAGGTGTTGAGTGGAGTGTGAGCCTCAGGGTCCCGGTGACACAAGGCACAGCTGCACTTGTTCTACACAGCTGCAGGAAGCCCTGCTGGCCCTCGCACCTACTCTGTGTGGCTTATGACACAGGTTAAAGTTCAGAAAGTAGGAGAGACAAAGTACAAGTGTGTAGGAAGGAACACGAATTGTGGCAGCGTGTCACTCAGGAGCTGGACTTGACGACCAGCCATTAAGCTGGCAGGGTGGTTCCTTCCTGTATTTATTTATTGAACACCTACTAGGTCCAAGGGCCTGAGCTGGGTCCTACTAGGACATCAGATCACACAGGACATCCCCAAAGAACCATTCCTCAGGATTAAAGAAGTATGTTCCCTGATAAAGCAATCACACACACACATACACACCAGTAAGAATTGCTGTGTTTTCTTCCAATGGATTTCTTGTTGTTA
The DNA here is from genome assembly GCA_004027025.1 of Myocastor coypus. NCBI lineage: Eukaryota > Metazoa > Chordata > Mammalia > Rodentia > Myocastoridae > Myocastor > Myocastor coypus. The sequence goes on from PVJA010000735.1 coordinate 77,102, forward strand.
CTAAGTAATCCAACAGTTTATCCAGGAATTTTTCATGGAAAAGCTTAAAATATTAAAAAGAAAATGAGACTGTAAAAATCAGTTATTAACCAAACACAATATAGCGCTCCACATAAAGTTCTAGAATAGGCAAAGTAAGTGATCAAGTACAAACGCAAACCACAGGCAACACTGGTGCTGTTGTGGTGTCAGGGCCGCATGTCAAATGCCTCCGATGTGAGAGCCTGAAATAACAGACAGCATTGCCACACAGCCCTGTGGTGATGGCTCTGGGCTGGTGGGGCCTGGTCTGGACCTCGGCCAGAGCTGCAGCCAGGGAAGCCTGGGCCCCGGGGGCCATGGACTCCCGCCTGGCCATGCCTGCCCCACTGTGGCTCCTGCACAAAGCTCCTGTTGTCCTCTCCCTGGGGCCTTTGGCTCCCTGAGAGACCCCCAAAAGATGGCCGAGGAGAGCAGAGATGCCTTTCCACAGAAGATACACTCTGCTGTCTGCACAGCACCCTGTGGTTTCTTCGGCCAGCTACCTTCAGCACAGGAGCCTGGGCAGGATGAGGGTCAGCCAGGGAGGTGGCCGCAGGCTGTGCTAGGAGCTGGTCACCATGGGGTAGAAGGTTGACCGGATGGGAACGCAGAGAACTTTCTGGGGGTGACGTGGAGCATTCCAGGTCATGCTAAGTGTGTGGCCCATACATTAGGCAGGTGAGTGCACATTTGCCACGAGAGAACCAGGGGCCAGGGGTAGCTCAGCCACCAGCCCAAGGCCCCCGAGTTCTAGTGCTGGCGCCAAAAGAGAGCTTTAAGTCATTACGCGGGAGGGGTGGGGCTACAGAACTCGTGAGTGGCCGAGGACTGGGAAGTACCGCAGCCAGGTGGGCTGGCACAGGTGTGTTTGCTAGATTAAAAGATAGCGTACGATACCGTGTGGAAGACATTCCGCTCAGGGTCATTAAGAAGGATCTGAAAACCAAGCAGCGACACGTTCGCACTGATCCCAGGGGACAGTGAACCATTAGCTGGTCACCAGCCTGGGCCCAGGCTCACGGGCCACAGGTGGAGGTGGGACAGTCCCAGGTTCAAGACCAGCTGAACAGTTCTCGGTGAGAACTTGACTTGAGATCAAAAGGGCAGAGCACTTTCCTACCCTGCGTGAGAAACTGGGTTTAATCCCCAGAACTCTAATAAAAAAATAAACAAATTTTTGGACTTCATATTCATGGAGATCTCCTAAAAGGTTCATGCTGCCTATGAAGTTACAGACGTGTGGATATATTTGTTTGCTTCATATGCAGGTGGGGCGGGAGCTCTTCTTGACTGAGGGTCATCATTATGCAAAGAGCTAGGGTTAAAATTAGTCTAATCACACTAATCCTAGTTATGACCCTGACTTCTTCACCCAGCAAAGCTTCTTTATAGTTGGACTCATGCAATATCAGTAATGTTTTCATGACTGAAGTAAACAGTGGTAATGTTCTTCTGTGACTTCATATTCATCAGCATCTTTGTCAGAAGATGCCAATAAACCAATACCTAGAATCCCTAACCTGGCGTGTTCCCTACTTTCCTCTTATTTTATGCCCCACAACCACATTTGTCTGCCAGTTTCTTCAATAGCATTCTCCCCAACCCGCCAGAACCAGGGATCGAACTCAGGAGCTTGCACTTCCCAGGCAGGCACTTGTGCCCCTGAGCTATCTCCCTGACCCATCTGCCAGCTTCTTGGGTTGCACCCTTTTGGGGATTCTGGACTATCTGAATCACAGTGTGATGTCATGCCTAAGGAGAAGGCCCACAGCCCTTAAAAAATTAGCTACGAAGCCTGCTCTAGTTTACTGAAATAGCTTTAAGAGTTGAAAATAAAGCAGTAAAAAGGCTAAAACCTAGGAGAATTGACACGTTAATATAAATAAACTATAAAACACAAATGATCATTGTAGGTCTTTGTTTGAACCAGGGAGACTCCCAGAAAACTACAGTGAAGGTGCTGAGGGGAAAGGAAGAGTCTAGTGCTGGGAAATACAAAGCAGGAATGGATGTTTGTAAGAGAGAAACACTCCCAGCGCAGTGCAGGCACTTGCACTCGAGGATGGGCAGGGCAAGCGAGACTCTGGATCTCATTCTCTTGGGTCTGAGCAATGGCTCAGGACTCAGAGTTGTCCCAGGATGGACATTTTCAGTACTGCAGCAGCAAAGTCCTTGGCAAATCCTTGGTCACCCAACTATATGTTTTTTGTTTGTTTGTTTGGTTGGTTTGTTTTTGTCTTTTTGAGACAGGGTCTCCCTTTGCAGTTCAGGCTGGCCTTGAGCTCACTTTTGTAGCCCAGGCTGGTCTCGAACTCGCACTGATCCTCCTGCCTCAGCCTCCCAAGTGCTGGGACTACAGGCATGAGCCACCACACCCGGCTCACCTAACTATATGTTATGCCCGGTATTTCAAGGCTGGTCATTGTAGCTGGAAGTCAGACCCACAGGTTGAGAACTGCTGCTCTAGACCTGTTATAGGTTATGGCCTTGGCTAAAGGTCCTGGTGGGACGCAGGTCTGGGTCACTGAGTGTGTGCTCTTGTGCAGAGCCCTGGCCAAGCATCGTTATACTTCATCTTCACACAGTCACAGAAAGTACTACCGATAATACTTCTTTGTAAGTAAGGGAATCCGGTCTCAATTATACGCAACAATGGACATATTTATTAACACTGTTAAACCGTTGTGAGGAAAATCAGCATTTGACCAAGCCAGCATTCAGAGTCGGACCTGAACCCCTCCCAATCCAAGCTCCCACCTGCAGAAACAATGGAAATGGGTGCATGGACAGCTGAGGGCCCAGTGTGTGACCCCCACACCAGATGGACAAACAGATGCTAACGTATCTATAACTGCAATAGGTACTTTAACATCATTATCTCCTTTCATCTTAAGTTATTAACGTTTTAGGCTCCTGGCCCTCGGGAGGCTGAGACAGGAGGATTGTTGAGAGTTTGAGACCAGTCTGGGCTACAAAGTGAGCTCAAGGGCAGTCTGAACAGCACAGTGAGATCCTATCTCAAACAAACAAACAAATAAATAAAAATTTAAAATTTAAAAAAATAAAGGAATAAGCATTGCTTCTGAAAATCTGACATGAAGTTAGGTATTAATTACTCCTGTTTTTTATTTAGAATAAAGGTACATAGGGGGCCCGGCAGGATGGCTCAGTGGTCTAAAGTGCCTGCTAAAGCTTAGGCAACTGCAGGGACCGTGGTTCATCCCCAGCACCACATGCTGCGCCAGCCCCACCCTCAGGGCAGGCTGAGCTGGCCATAATATAAGGTTTAAAAACAAAAAAAAGATTTCTGGGTCTACTGTATGGTTGAAAATGGAGTGCACACAGAATTCCTTAGATTTGGAGTCTGGTGTTAGCCTGCTATGTGAGCCTCCAGTGGTATTTATGGGTAAACACACAAGGCCATAAATATTCGGAGACAGCGCTAATAAGAAAGCCACCGGGCAAGCCCACTCCTGTGGAAGTGAGAGCCTTTCCTCAGGGTGACATAGGTCCTAACTGTTCTAGAGCATGGCCCATTGGGAAATTCAACCCTTGGGGTGGCTGCTATTCTAACAGTTGCCAGAGAAACGAGCTCCATTACTGCCCCCACTGGACTATTTTGCCCTTACAATAGCAATATTTACAGGGGCTGGATGTGGTAGTGCACGTCTGTAATCTCAGCACTTGGGAGGCTGAGGCAGGAGGATCCTTGTGAGTTTGAGGTCAGCCTGGGCAACAAAGCAAGCTCAAGGCCAGCCTGGCCTACACAGCGAGATCCTGTCTGAACAAGACCCAAAACCAAAACAAACCAAAAATATTTCCAGATTGAGTTACTTATCCTAGGTTCACAGGTGCTACTGTGGAATTTTCTCATGAGAGAAGTCCATAACGCTAACATGACAAGCGTTTTTAAAGCAGGGTGTTACTTCATGCTCAGCCTTTATTGACACCGTTCTTCAGAACAGATTTGCATTGCCCACCCGCTCCTCCTGGGCTAACTGCTGTCAACTGGATCAGCTTCACACAGGAAGAGAGCAGCAGAAAGCCTGTGATATATACAGCGCCATTAGTGGTTAGCTCTACAGTCGGCTCCTGAGGATCATTACTGCATTTCGGCTGGTAACGCTTCTGAAGGACGTCGTTCTCCCGCACATTTTCCACAGAGAACCAGGAGCGTGACAGGCCCGTACTGGGTCGTAGTGTTATCCGACAGTTCAGGGGTAGGGGCGTCATTTCTTTTCCCATCTTTTCTCAGCAGTCTTGGATGAGGAAGAATCATGACTTTCATCAGTACTATAGCGGGCATATAAAGTCTGAAATTAAAAATACACATCTCTGTAATTCTCAATTCCATGTATTATTAATTTAGCAAAGGTGACTTCACATATTCTAAATATAACAAATTTATTTCTTATTTATATAGTTAGGAAGTTATGGTAGAAATGACAAGAGTCGTAAATGTCTATGTTGGCCTTACATATCAGGTAGCATGGAGTGTAGCTCAATCTCTGTGTGAAAGAAATGAAACATGGCTGAAGCTGACAGGCATATGTGTAACTCCTCAAGGCTTTGAGTCAAGAGTCTCACTGTGCAGCTCAGGCTGGCCTTGAAGCTCATTCTGCAGCCCGGCTGGCTGCTCAACTCGCAATGACCCTCTTGCCTCAGCCTCCCGAGTACTGGGCTGGGATCTGGGCCTTCACCACACACCTGGCTTCAAGATTTTTTTTTCTTATTTTCTTTTTCAAGGTTTCCTCCAACCTTTACGTCTTCTGATATCGACTCTTAAATAAATTCCTATATGTAAACTAGAAAACTTTGCATTTTCAGATGCCATCTGACCCATGAACTTAAAGACAGTAGAAAGGATTATAAACTGGGAATAGAGGCATGTGCTTGTAATCCTAGCACTTCCAAAGGCTAAGGCAGGAGGACTGTAAGTTTGAGTCCCCCACCTGGACAACTGAGCAAGACCCTGGCTCAAAACTAAGAAGGAACAGCACATGATGTGGTATAGTATTTACACACATATGTCAAACTCTCATGTACTTTACATTATCTCTGGCTTACTTATAATACATGGTACAATTCAAATGTGAGACAAACTGTTAGTTCTCAGGCAAGGCTTTTTAAAATTTAGATGATTTTTGATGTGGGGGTTGTTAAATCTCTGGATGTAGAACCCATGGGTAGAATGGTCAAATGTACACTAAAGTCTGTGATGGTTTTTGTCCCCCCCCCCCCCAATTTTCTTTTTTGGTGCTACGAATTGAACTCTGGGCTTCATGCTTATTGGCAGGCCCTGTGCTAAGTGACACACCTGGCTCTAAAGTTTGTGTTTTTAGGAATATCAAGAAGATTAAAGGCTCACGTAACAACTAACATATGAAGATAGGTATCTTTGCTCTCGATGAATACATAACCTCAGTGAGATGTGTGACTAATCTACTTTATTTATAAAACTTCTCAATATACTAGTATGGATTTAAACCATGAAAATATGAAGCACAGAGCAATTAGAAAAGATTTTGTGGTGCGCACCTATAATCTCAGCACTTGGGAGGCTGAGGCAGGAGGATCAACTCAAGAGTTCGAGAGCAGCAGAAAAGTGAGCTCAAGCCCAGCCTAAACTGCATAAAAGTCTCAAAAAAGACCAAAAAAAAAAAAAAAAAACTTTGCCTAACTTTAACTGCTAACACCATGGACTGGCCAACAGCACGAGAAAAACATTTAAAAAAAAAACACACCTTTTAGCCTTTGTATAGTTGTGACCATCTGATAAATCCCAGGAGAGGTGTCCTGGGCTCTGGGCCGCTTAAATCAGCTTTATTCCTTCCCAGACTGCCAAGAGTGTCATTCGTTCAAGCTCCCAGAACCTTTTATAATGTTGTGACTGACATGTATAGTAACTTCTTGATACCTAATACCTAGACTGATGGGCCAATAAGCATTCATGATGTCCCAGAAGGGAGCAGGTGGTCGGTGACATAGAAATCCAAGGCTCATACATAAACATAAACAGGTACCGGGAGGCCGGAGAGCTCCAGCCCTGGGCTTGAGGCACTGTGTCGTGCAGCTCTACAGAATCCATTACATATTACAGATACCCTAACTTCTTTATGGCTTAAGAGAACAAATTCAAAATCGATCTTAGGAATCGTACTGAGACGTGTACTATAGGAGACAGATCCCATGCTACATTTCTTCCAGCCAAGTCAGGAAAGGAGTCTTTGGAGGTACCTCCTATGAGAACCCACTCCTGAAATGTGCTCGATGCCAAACCTAAGTATAAACCGAGCAAGTCTACAATCATCAGAAAGTGCGCATGAGGTGTCTAAGCGCATCAAGGTGACTACTGTGGGGGTCACACCAGGGTTCTAAGGAGTTTCCCGCTCAGGTCTCTTAACTCCCTGAAGTGCATGTGGCTTTGTCTGAGATCAGCATAGAGAAGAGACGCACTTACTTTGGCAACTTTTAAAATGGAGTTGGGAGAGTTCAGACCAACGAGCTGGCCCAAAACGTGCTTCATTTCATCAGTGGTTCCCTTCACCGTCTGGTTACCTGGAAAGTGAACACAGTCAACAACACGCGGGGTATCACAGAGGCCAAGGCAAGACCATTCCAATTCCAAGTGGCCCATAAGGGGCATGCTGAGGACTCGCCATCCTGGCACCTGTTCAAACCGACAGGCCGCTTCTGTGTGTGGCCACAATGAGTTTTAAAGCAGTACCTGGGTAACTCTGGATTTGAACATAGGGATGTGCCAGGAGCTCAGGAACAGACAGCCTCTGCTTGGGGTCCCTTCGTAAACAGCACTAAAAGGGGAAAAGATTATTTATACCGCAGAATTTCATGAGGCAGATATTTTCCCGATTTCACTGCGTCCCAGAAGCTGCTCTCTAGACCCCAAACAATACTCTGCAGAATCCCCAGCACTCTGGGCTGCAGTGTCTTCAGAATCAACATGCTAGGGCTGCATTCGGCCAGCGGTCCAACAGACCGGCTATAATTAAGCCAGTTACATAGCCCTCAACAGTTTCAGCTATTTCTTTTAAGCAAACTACTACATAAAATATTATCTTTTCATATCTGTATTCTGTTTATATTACCTTTAATACATCTTGAAGATCTTTCTCTGGAATATCAGGAAATTCAATGTCATGATTAGGATCAATGATAGCGTGTAACTTAGAAATCTGATTAACTATGTGCTGAAATGGTGTTTTGCCATACGTCATATAGTACAAAATGCATCCCAGGGACCAAACGTCACTTTTGGGGCTGATCTAAGTGGGAAAGAAAACAAAAACACGAGTTGAGGCACTTCAATATAAAAACGTAAGAATGTCAATATTACAAATCACAATCATAAAGTTACAGTTAAAGTGCACTGATTTACATGGCAGCTGGGGGTGGGGGGGCGCACGCCTGTAATCCCAGCGCTCCTGGCCCCCGAGGCGGGAGGACTGGGTCGGGTTTGAGACTAGCCAAAGCTACAAAGCAAGTGTGAGGGCAGCCTGAGCTGCACGGTGAGACCCTGTCTCAAAAAAAGTGCAAAGAGCTAAACCAAACATACATGACAAACACTGTTTTTCCAGTTTCCACGTATTGGGCTATTTCACTAAGAATGAGCCTGGCTGGAAACGAAGGGGGAGCTGCGAGAGGCAGCCACGCAGCGCTGGGCTGGGTCAGACTGGGCGAGGTGCCTGCAGCCCAGCAGCGGGGACCCCCAGTCAGCACAGTTAGGGGAGCAGGGACTGGGCGCCCCAACCTCTGACCAAGAGGCATTTTGGGAAACACACAGGAAACATCTCATCGGAATATCTAATGTGTTCCCGGGGGGACATCGTATGAGTTTGAGTCCCTGTATGCTCTTTGAGCTATTTAGTGACGTGAGGTCACGTCCTGTTCTCTGCATTCATGTGCTTGGCGGGCTGCTACTGTTGTACACTTGCTTTTTTACTGGCTCTGGATGTACAGGGGTCTAGGTTCTCTCGCTCGTCTTGGCTCTTTATCGCGTTCCTTCACCGCCAACTCCCAGCACGCCAGCAGCACGTCCCTGCCTTCTTTTTGCAGACGTGTGAAGCCCCTCCCCATCATCACTCCTGCCTGCTCAGGTTCAGCCCCTGTCCTCCCTGCTGGCCAGCTCTGATAACCACTGAGCTTTTCTCAACATGAGGTGGGTGCTCTGCCTCCCAGCTCGCCCTGGCCCCAGCTCGCCCTGGCCCCAGCTCACCCTGGCCCCCACCAAGCCTCCCGCAGACGACCTCAGAGTTCAATCTTCAACTCCATTAACGGAGCCCCGATAACACCAGGCCCCACACCCATCTCTCTTGGCTACCATTACAATCCTGCCCTTCAGACCTCCCACCTCCTCCCAACACCACGCATCCAGCCCCCTGCCCGCTTCTCGCTCCACCTCACCCACCTCTTCTGGGGCTGAAGAGCAACCACGGGCAACCAAGTGCCCTGTCAGCTTAGAGAACAGGCCCAGGGGAGGCCCCAGGGACAGCAAGGACCATTGTGCACCAGCGCTGCACGCTGTGGACAGTTACACAAAGAAACAGCGGAGCTGGTGAAGCCTAGGTTGTCAGCGTCACTTAGAGTAAGTAAGGGCAGGAGCACGCACCAGTAGCAGGGGGGACACAGCTGAACATTACTCATGGGGAGGAAAGGTCCACCTAAGACCTCTCCACAGACGCCCCAGGCTCTCCCCACGTTCCCAGGCCCCAAGTTGCAGGAACCTCCCCCTACCCAAAAAGGAGAAAAAAGGGGGTCTTGGTAATTTTTTAAAAATATATAATAAGCACAGATACAAGTAGAAGGATGGAGAAACGACAGAACGGAAGCTCTCCCAACACCCCAACACTGCCAAGGCAGAGAAGAACACAAGTATCTGGTAGCACAAATCTGTGCAAAGTTCCTACAAGGGCTACGGAAAAGTCATGACACAAAGAGAAGATGAACCAGAAGTTCATACGAGGCACACTCTATTTCCACGGAGAACTTCAGGGCAATACATAAATAACTGGGGGAGCTAGGCAGGGCAACAAAACTGGAACGACAAATTCAGGAAGGAGAAAGAACCCTCGTAAAGATGTCAGCTGGAAAGACTTCCAGTAAGAAAACCATAGGGACGTCACACACTGCAGAAATGACTGTCGTGAACACAGGCTCCTGACTCTTCAGAAAAAATAATGCGATGAAGAGTTCAAAGAAGCCACCTAGGAAATAAGAGCAAGAGAGGTGACTCGGAAGCAACGGGGTGACCACAGGAAGTCCCTCTAAGGCTAAGTCGGGGAGAGGCAGGGAGACAACACACGTGGGCCCACTAACGCACCGAGAGAAGTCCTGCGAGACGCTTCCCGAATGTAAGAATAGGGCTGAAAATGCGAGTGATGCTTCTTGAAGACTGTCTTACTTTTTTTTTCTCATTGCTAGGACAAAATAGCTGACACTTAAAAGTCAAGGGAAGAGAGGTTTATTTAGTTTAGCTTGTGGAGGTTTCAGTCCACACTTGTGGTTTGTGTCTAGTTGTGCCCCTAAAGCCTAATGCAGTCATGGGGCGGGGACTTCTAGAGACTGAGAGACTGACTCATGACCCACTGGGATTATGTCTTAGTACTGCTGGGATCATGGGCATGGTCTGAGGTGGATGTCCTGAGGCAGAGAAGCTGAACGCATTATAAGAGAGACAGAGACAGACTCTCTCTTTTGCTCTCTGGTGCCCTAGTTGGTCAGTTGCCTCTGTCGCCATTTCACTGCTGTCCTGCTGCCATCAACTGTTGCCCTCTGCCATGTGTGAATCTGCCTTGGAGCCAGTCAAATATGGACTGAAACCTCTGGTAACTGTGAGCTGTATAAACCTCTCCTTCCTTCACCTTGGGTGTCGGGTATTTGTCCCAGCAAATACAGTAACTGAGATGATACTCAACTGACCTAGGACGGGCGGCACACAGCAGAGGGCCAACAGCCCTGGACAGGAGAAAACAGCAAAAGCAACAAGAGCAAAAGGGAGGGGCGGGGGCAGGGAGCAGGCCTCTCACCCTGTCTCACCCGCCCTTCCATTGTGTGGAGACTGCCTGGCAGGGTACAGCACTCACTCGTAGTCTCAGCGCTGGATCAAGAACTAATCCCAAACTCCAGATCCCGCTCCTGTGACTGCCTGAGGCTTAGGGGGGACAGCTAGCACAAACAGTAACAAACACCAAACAATTATGCCGAAGGCTTGCCAGGGTCCACCCTCATTAAATTGAGACACTCAGAAAAGCATATAAACAACATAATTTTAAAGTGTGGGGGGGCTGATCACCTACAAAGGTGAACCAGTGAGAACCACCACAGACTTCTCAGCGCAAACCTAGGAAGCCAGAAAGAGCTCGGAGTGAAGATTTCACTCTAAAAGCAAGTAACTTTGTTATGGTCTGTGTCTAGTTGTCCCCCCAAAGCCTCATGCAGTCATGGGGCGGGGACTTGTAGAGTCTGAGACTTACCTCATGAACCACTAGGATTATGTGTTTTAGTACTACTGAGATTATGGGTCTGAGTATTGCTGGGATTTATGGGTGTGGCCTGAGGCGGATAGGCTGAGGCAGAGAGACAGACTTGCGCTGTCACTCTGCTGCCCTGATTGGTCGGTTGCCTCTGTCACCATTTTGTTGCTGTCCCACTGCCATGAACTACTGGCCTCTGCATTGTGCCTCTCTGCCTTGGACCCAGCCCAGCATGGACTGAAACCTCCAGCAACTGCGAGCTAAATAAACCTTTCCTTCCTTCATTTTAGATGTCAGGTATCTGTCCCAGCAACAGAAGATTAACTATGATAATCTTCCAGCCTGGATTAACCCAGCAAAGGTAGCCTTCAAAATAGATGAAGAAATATGGTATTAACATGGAAAAGACCAGCTCAAAAGGTACATTTGCGCTAAGCCAGCTCTAGAGAAAATACTCAGGAACGTTCTCGGCAGAAAGAGGGCACTGGACATAGCTAGAAACCCCAGGAAAAGAAAAGGGAGGAGCTACCGACTGAAGAAGACAGCAGTGACAGTAAATGACCCCTGCACATGTTGGGCCCATCTCTCCATGTGATGGGGACCTACGGGGTGCCCAGGACACTGGGAGTTCTCAGCCACTTGGTCCAGAGTGACAGAGACAGGAAGGGGTCCGTCTGGGGCCTGGGCAGCATGGCAGGCAACCGCCCCCTGACAAGGGCCACCAGAGGCTACCACAGAGCTCACAAAGGAGGTGAAATGTAGCAAACAAAAGGACATGAAAAATTTATATATTCCAGTCATCCGTGCAAACGTTCAACTTATAACCAAATAAGAAATGGAAGTAGAAAACAGTCCTTCAAAGGATATGGAACCCAACATTACATTCAGGTGTCCGAATCAAGAGCTAATTTGTTCTTTTCCCTCTCTCATCTTAAACTCAATAAATAGCCAAGTTATGCTCCCGACCTCTTTTTGGCAACACTTGGGACTGAACCCAGGGCCTTCACATTGAGCTGCATCCCCATTCCTTCACACATTTCTTAAAAATTTTGAGACGAGGTCTTGCTCAGTGGTCAAGGTCTTCAGGGTGGGCTTAAACTTGGGACTCTTGCTCCAGCTCCCATGCGTTGCGATTTTTTTTTTTTTTTTTTTGAACTGGGAATCATGGCCCAGCAGGTGCCATGACACCAAGCTACACCCCTGGCCCCCATGCACTGTGATGATAGGCATGAACCACTGTGCCAAACTTAGGTGACTCTCTCATAGGAGCAGAGCAAGGGGTCAACATATCAAAAGAATATTAAAAGAGTAACCTTACGTCAATAAAAGCCTGACGTAATCGGCTTAAGAAGGCAAGGCCTCTGTACAGCTATGGATGGTGAAATTTTAGGATGTCCATTTCCGTGTGGACTTCACAGGTACCAATGAACTTCTATTTACCTTGGACTTGGACCTCCCGTTCTCCCTCGAGGAGGACATGTCCTTGATGGCTTCCGGCGGCATGTAATTCACAGTGCCAACCTACGTACCAGGGAACAGAAGACACACATCAGTCAACAGGGTCCATTCTGCTCTGAATTTTAAAAAATATACACGGCAGATTCCTGAACACCAGGACGACAACAGATTTTGGGATCTACGTGACGACTTCAAGTCACTGCCCACACTGTGGAGCCACGTATCAGACTGTGGCTGGAGCAGGTGATCTGATCTCAGAAGCTGAGATTTCCGACTATGAGCAATTGGACTGCATTCAGAATGCCAAGCTTTTTTGTATAATTACAGAGGACAAATGGTATTATCTGCCCTCCAGGGTCAGGGACAAAGCCCAGGGGCTTACACGCCTGCCTAGCAAGTACCCAGTTTGAGCCCCAGTACTGCAAAATAAATAAAATAATTAATTCTCTCCATGGCCATAAACCCTGAGGGAATGATTCTCCTGTCTGTGCTGTAGTAGGCTCAACACTACGGAACATAAGGAATAAACACCTGGGATGAGGGAAGGGAGAAAAGATAGGGAAGGAAAGCGGGGCAACGATGCAGGCACGTACGGAAAGCGGAGATGCTGGCACCACTACTTCCCATCAGTTTTTCTCAAGGTAGCAGTTAAGGCTGGGCCAGGGAGGCAGCAGCCAGGGCAGGGCAGGGCAGGGCAGGGCAGGGCAGGGCTGATGGCACAAGTCTTCCTCAACGCTTTGCACTTTTTGTGCTGAGTCACTCTGGGGCGGCCCATCTGGCCCTAGAGTGGAGCCAGTCACATCCCAGGGCAGGCCCTCCTGCAGGATGGGGACCCCACAGCCCGGAACAAGCCCAGCCCATCCAGCCAAGCTTCCTCAAGTTGACACAATATATCAACTACCACAAGAACTATGGTGCTGGCTGTGCTTCTGCTTGGTGCAGGTGCGGGCTTTCTCTGGGGAATTCCACTGCCAAGGCTTTGAATCCCTTTTAGTCCCAGGATATGTTTGTTCTCCTGGGATTGTGCATTGCAAGGCGGGTGCAAGCACCGCGCCCACGGACAGAGCCCCGCACACCGAGGCACCGGACCCCACCTGGGAGTCCTTGACGATGCTGGTGGTGTCGGGCTGCATCTGGTTCGCGATGCCGAAGTCGATCAGCTTCAGCATGCCGTCGACGATCAGGAAGTTGGCAGGCTTCAGGTCGCTGTGAACGATGCCTGCAAGAGAAGGCGCTGCCCTAAGCCCGCTACAGACCGCCGCATGCCACCATCCAGAGGCCACGCCGGGTTCTGCGTCCACTCAAGGGGCTGCGCTGCAGCTCCAGGCTGTTTTTTCTGGTCATGGATTACTTAGTCCCCATAACAGCACTGAGACAAGCAACGTTATTGTAGCCATCCTACTTGATTCTACTTATGCATAATCGTCTTTTGAGACAGGGTTTCCTTATGCAGTTCGGGGTTGGCCTTCAACTCACTTTGTAGCCCAGGTAGGCTTCAAACTCAGTGATCCTCCTGCCTCAGCCTCCCAAGTGCTGGGATTACAGGCCTGCGCCACCACATCCAGTTTTAGTATATCCATTTTAAAGCCAGGAAACTAAGTACTTCATGCAAGGACACAAGGCCTAAATGATGCCATGAGTCTGGCCTTGGGGTCTGCCCACGGCCACTCACTGCCCAGCAGAGAGAATGGCCATTACGGCCACACCGGGTAGGAAGAGCTGAGCACCATGGCACTTCCAGCCCCAGAGCCCTGATGTGACTAAAACATGGCCTTTAATTTACAGGAAGAGAAACTGCAGAGGACATACATTAATCATTCATTTGGGTTAACCACAGTTTTATTTTCAAAGGCAGAGAACCTTTTAAAGTGTTAAAAACCCAAGAGCGAGGGTCTGTTGAAAGCACGAATACCACCACCAACTCTCACGCAGACGCGTGACACAAATCCGATGATGAGGGAAGTAAGTATCTCGTATTCCCAGACAGTCCAAATGAACCCAAAACTCTCAGGCAGACAGTATGAGCACTTGGGGGTGAGGGCCACAGGCCTCATCAATGCCCCTGGTAAAGGTGCACTGTTATTGTGCACCCAGGACCTTGATTTGCGCCCTGTGTCCTTTGAGTTACCAGTGCTCTTAAGGAATGGGCATCCCGGGCACAGTGGCACATGACTGTAATCCCAGTACTCTGCAGAGGGAGTGAGACTGCAAGCTTAAGACCAGGCTGGGCAATCTGGAGAGATCCCATCTCACAACAGAACGTAGCTCAAGAGCTAGGGATATAGCTCAGAAGCCCTGTCAGACAGCAGACCACCATAGAGGTGGATTTGGTGCCTGGTCCTTAAGAATGCTTTTAACCATTCAGTTCACTGTATTAAAAGGCGCCAGGAGAGCTGTAGGCGTAGCTCTCTAGGGGGACACTATGAACAAACAGTGGAACTTCACACAAGCGCGAGATTTCCAAGTACCGTGCTGATGGATCGTGTGCACGGCCTCCAGCATGTTTTTCCAGTAGCTCTTGCGTTCCCATGGATTGATGGACTTCTTCTTCTTAAGCCAACTATTCAGGTCAATGTTTCCACACTCCATTACCATGTAGATCTGCTGGTCCGTGATTTCACTGCCATTTTAAAAAAATAAAGGCAATAACACAACATGTAAGTAGGCTATACCAAGATTTATTAAGCATTCACCTACAATTACAGCAAAGAAGTTTTATTTTTAAATTTAAAAAGCAGGGCATGGCAGCATAAGCCTTTGTAATTCCAGCACTGAAGAGGCCAAGGACGATCACTCTGAGTTCAAGGCCAGCCTGAACTCCACAGCAAAACTTGTCTCAAAAAGACACACACACAAAGACACACACACACACACACACACACACACACACACACACACATTAATGAAGAGATTCTTACTAATCATAAAGTCGGATGATCTTATCGCTGTGCTGTTGTAGTTTATTTAAGTACGCTATTTCATTCCGGTAACTTTCGATAGTTTGATTGTCTGCTTCTTCTAGGTTGACATATTTTATAGCATAGATCTGTTTCTTTTCATTCAAGACCTGAAATACCTATATAGCACAACAAAGAGAAAAAGGTTCACTATGTACCACTAGCGCAATGAGTTAAAAATAATTTTAACTTGAGAAAATTCTAGAGGAAAGACTAACATGAAAAATCAAAAGTTGCTGTACCTGGTTTTATATAGAAAGGGAGAACAAAAAACAAAAAACCAACATCGTAAGAAACAGTTCCAGGCTGAGCAGACAGCTCGGCAGATGACAGCGCTGAGGTTCAATCCCTGGCCTGCCATGCCGGCCCTGCCCCCAGAGCTCACTGAGAATGACTGAGCCTGGGCATGGTGCCTCTAATCCTAGCACTTGAGGGTTGAAGAAAAGAAAGGTTCACTACAAGTCCCATCTGTATAGTAGGACTCTGCGGACCCTGTACTAAATAAAAGTCCCTTTCTAACCACATGACAATTAACATTCAGTAACACAAAAAGCATAAACTGAAATATTTTCTCCATCAATAGGTAAGAAAAGCATTTTTCATCTGGTATGTGTTAGCAATACTCTCTAGGACCCTTAGCCAGGAAATGACATAGAGAAAGACGTGGAAAACGACAGCTGTAAGGCTCTCCTGAACAGAGAAGCCACCTCCTAGTGGGCGGGCCTTCTCTGCCGCCTATGTTGATGAGTGCGTTCATGTGATGGAGAACATTAAAACGTTATGAACACACTCAACTGCAACGAGAGTAGGTCTCGGTCTGCACAGAAACCCAGAGCGCGCGTCTGCAGGCCGGCATTCTCCTCACTGTCCTGCCAGGGCCTGGAACGCCCACATACCGCAGCGCTGGCTCAGGGCACAGTTCATTCTGCAGTCATGTCTGCTGGCACAGACATCGTTTTGAAAAGAAACCCCATGAAATAGTCTAGAAAGGGGGGCTGAGGATATAGCTCAGTGGTATTAGTGCCTGCCTGGGAAAGGCAAGGTACTGAGTTCGATCCCCAGTACCAAAAAAAAAAAATGGTCTAGAAAGGATAATGTTTCTGAGCCCCAAGAGTTCAACCCTACAATGCCAGCACCCGCAGGTCATTCGTGCCCCCACCGTGACACGCCTAAGTGAGGAGTGGGCCACCCTGGACAGCCCAGCAGACAGAGGAGCGAGGAGGCCTGCAAGGGCCCTCGAAGGGCGCGAGTGCAGAGTCCCGGCACCCGTGGAGATGGCCTACTTTTAAGTGCAAAACACTGTAAAAATAAGTGACTGGTTTCATACCCTGACATTCAGGAACTCAGAGGGAGATGGAGCATTAAGCAGCGACAGGTTAACAGGCACCTGAATCAGATGACAGCAATCTAATCTGGAGCAACACGCCGGCCTTTGTGAGGAAGGCGACTGGGGCAACCTGGAAGGGCCATGAGCAATGCAGGGGAAGCACCAAGCCCAGAGCCCGAGCTCACGGCCAGGTCTTATTTGCACATCTTATTTGTATACCTGTTTAGTAAGGCTGGAGCAGCGTCGCTATGAAATGAGATAGGTTTTACATAATAAAATGTAAGCATCATAGAAAGTCACACACACACAATATGAAACCTCCAAACCCTCTCAAAGTCTAGACCCTCCACCGCCTGCCTGGGGTTGCAAGGGAACTGGGATGAGCACCCTCTACTTGACACTCTGCTGGCTGGTGTGGGCCTGAGGGGCGGCAGGACAAAAGGCATTTCCTAACACGTGCAAGTGGCCAGATGCACCAGAAAACTCGCCCACGAGACCGCAGCCCTGTAAGCATTTGCAGGCACCATGGCAGCACTGCACGCTCTCACGCATACAGCACAGGTGGCAATTGCCTGAGCATACCCTCTTGCGCTGGTGGTTGCTGACTTTTTCTTAACCCCACCCTAAGTTGAATAACTGAAAATGATGCAGAAATTCCAGGCCTGTCACAGCTTTAGCAGTTGGCCCGCGACTGCACTAGCCTCCGGGTGACAACTATAGCGCTGCTCTTCATCCGCTGGAGAAAGACCACTACTTGAACTCCGCTAACAAGTGCCAGTCAGTACCTTGGCATCATTAAAATGCAGCCATGACTAGCAGGCCAATGAAATTTCCATGAAAGCAATTAAATCAGGTAGAAAAACTAGTAAAAATGTATCACTATTCCTTTATTCCCACGTTTGAAATCTGATTCAAGAGGAACGGAAACAAGAGAATGGGAATAAAGAAAATAAATTAAGATGTACTGAAGACTTAATATACAAGATAACATTTTATTCAGGTTTGCTTGCCTGGGTGCTAGAGACTAAACCTAAGGCCTTGCACTGAGCCATATCCCTACGGAAAATGTCTTTTTAAAATTTTTGAGTTTAGTTTCTTTGGCGGGAGGGGAGAGGGGGAGGATTGCTCTGCTTTCAAGGCCACCCTGAACTACACAGCAAGACCCTGCCTGAAAAAATAAACACATTTTTAAAAAAGGAGGATCTAACAATCTTCAAAATAGTTATTTTGATGACAAAGTAAAAAAAAAAAAAAAGGACTGCAACAGATTTTAAAGAATGAGATTATAAGTAGCCCTAAAGACACCTTCCAGCCATACAAAATAGGAATCACATGAATTTATTTTTTTTAAAAATCTGACCTCCAGGGACCAGCAAGATAGCTCCATGGTCTAAAGTGCCTGCTTAGGCAACCACCCGGCACCACATGCTGTGCCAGCCCCACCCCAGGGCAGGTAACATTAATTAATTTAAAATAATAATAAAATAAAATCTGACCTCCAGTGTCTTCCATTGATTTGTCTTTGAAAATGTAAAATGACAAGGGAAAGAAAGGCGGGCAGCAGGAAAGGGGAGTCAAGATGTGCAGAGCCGTGCCCCGGCCGGAGGAGAAACCCTGTGGGGGAGGAGGGACAGCAGCCCTCAGGCCGGAAGCTACTCCAGGAGAGGGTGCCAAGGACGCTGGGTCTTTACACTGGGCTACATCCTCAGCCTTTTTTAATGTTGAGACAGGGTGGCACGCACTAGCAGGAGCGCACTAGCAGGATCGCACTAAGTGACCAGGTCGGCCTCAGTGTTGTGGTGCCCCTGCCTCAGCCTTTAGGGGTGCAGGGCCCTCCATCAGGAAGGATGCAACCACGTTACGTTAGAACCCCCCTGAACTTAGGGGAGAATCAAAGTTGAGAAACTCATTAAGGTTTTGTTTGTTTGCTTGGCTTTTTTGTTTGTTTGTTTTTGCAGAAACAGGGATCAAACTTAGCACTCTGTACTTGCCAGCCAGGCACTTGTGCCCCTGAGCTATCTCCCTAACCCCAAGAAACTCACGTTACTAACATGTGTTGAAATGAAAATACCCACACCACACACACACACCATACACACGCTCACTGAACAAATCCATTAGTGAACATCTCTGATGAACGACCCTAGGCATGTTAGGAATTCACGTCACGCTCCAAGTCGCTTTGAGCTGGAGTCCTCTGTGGTCCCACGCAGTGGTCACCTGCCCGACCGGCCCACAGGAATGTCAGCAGAGAGCAAGGCTGGGGTGCCCGACAGTGCGGGGGACGGCCTGAGATCAGAGCTAAGAGTGCGGCCCCAGAAGGGTCTGCACTTCTTGGGGGAGGCCGAGGTCCGAGCGCAAGGCCGTGTTCTTTGCCTCTAGGCCTAGATGGACCCCTGGAAGCAAAGAAACTTTTAGTATCTGCGGTTGCCTAAGCATGGGAGAGACTTACCTTACTGGAACCTCCACTGCCGATCTGCTTTAAGATGGAGTACATTCTTCCTTTAACTGAAATACATTCATTGGAGCTTCCAGCAATCTAAAAACCGAAGTAGATACAGGTTCAAATATGCCTCAGAAAACAGCCTGCCTTTGAGACAGTGGAATGGGCCCAGTTTTCAAATTGTCTTTGAGACATGTAATACTATTTTACAAACTTGCTCGGGAAACGAAATTGAAGAAATAAGCTCATTTAGTTAATATGCAGATATACTTCTACGGTCTTCTTTACTGGAGACCATGGACATAAACAGAAAGTGTAAGCAGCAGCCAACCCACACACTAACGAAGAGCACCTCTGCGTCCTCCTTCTCCTTACCACCCTTACGAGTGTGAATGCAGAGTTACAGGTCTACTCCGTTCAAGAAGGAAGCCATTGTTGAGGTCCTCAGAGCTCCAGCCCGCACGCACGCACGCACGCACGCTCCACAGTGCAGTCCCTCCCCTCTTCCCATTTTCTTCCCTTCCCTTCGGCCCCTCTTCCCCGTCTTCACAGAGCTGTTTCCCTTTATCCTTCTTTTCTCACTTTCTTCTTTTCCTTCTTTCCTTCCCCCACCCACTCCCTAGCTTTCATAATTAGGGCTTAAGGACAGTGCAAGAGTCCAGAGAAAAACTGTGCCATCGCCGAGGCTCCCGCCCCAATGGGAGGCAAATTCGCCTCTTTCAAGTTGGGCGTGGAGCTTAGCACACAAAGCTGTGCCTATTCCGCTTACTTAATATGGACTTTCAGCTTTCTTTGCTCGAAAATTTAAGCGCCGACCATGTTAAAATCTGGGTCAGTGAAAAGTGTGAAGGCGACGGCTAGGATCGCTGCAGCTGCCCTGCAGGGCCCTACGACGGGCTTCCGTTCTACAATTTCTCTGATCGTGCCAGTACAGGCATTATGTTACATGTTTCTGTTGGCCCTCACTGTCAGGGTCCCTGTCCCTCTCCCTCTCCCTCTCCCTCTCCCCCACCCCGGTGGTGCTGGGACCAAGCACTGTGCCCTGGAGCCACAGGCCCAGCCCACAGAGGCTACTTCTTTAGCCTCTATGGTCAAAAGATGCTACTCAGTCTCCTTCCTTAAGACGGCAGTCTGACCTCCTTAGCCCTGGCCGCCGGCAGCTTTAGACTGAAGGAGTTGGAACCACTGTCTGCACAGGACATTCCCCCACACGCTCTCTTCTCTGTGGCCAGTTTTCAAACACCAAGCGGATCACTTGACTCTCTTGCATTAATCTTGACCGCAGCCTCCTGTCCCCATATGGGGACAGCCCAGCAGACCCCGTAGAACCCTGCCACTGGCCTGCCCCAAGCCCCAGCTGCGCCCTGCCTGGCTTCTGTCCTTCCCCCGACACTGCCTCCTCTAGAAGGTGCCCCAAGCTGCTCTCCTTGTCACCTCAGGCTCATCTTCCAGGGCCTGGCACAAGTAGCAGCTCAATTTTAGTCTGTTCTGGATTAAATTAGATCACCTCTTTTTACTGTTTAATAATAATGTCTCAAAACTCCTTCCATAGGAAAGAATAATCTATCAGCTGACTTGGGAATTTGTTCAATTGTGGCAAAATAGATATAGTATAAAATTTACCATTTTCATCGTTTTCAAGGACAATCTTCTGGCAGTGACCCTCACGTCACTGGGCAAACTTCACCGCCATCCAGTGCCAAGCTCTTACTATCACTGAAGCTCCCCGCGCACCGGCAGTAACTCCCACTTGCTCCCTCCCCAGAACCATAGCCACCTCTCCGGTTCCCATCAAACGAGTCATTGCTATCTTGAGTAACCACTTCTGCCAACATCCATGAAGTGCTATGCTGTCCTTTAAGAGTTGCACATATTAACTAGAACAATCTTTACAACTATCATTCAATGGGTAGCTTTCCCCCTCTTTTACGGATAATGAAATGGGCACTCAGAGCTTACATGGGTGGGGTGGGGTTCACAGCTGGTGAATGGTGACGCTAAGATCACATCCAGGCCAGCTGCCCACGGCCACCTCTTAGTCACTGCACAATAATGCTAGGGACCGCTGTCTCGAGGTTGAGGGTTTTCTTCAGAGAGTGATGTAGCTGCCTCGCCACGGTCTTCATTTACCAGTTCACAATAACTCCTCTTGTTGCTACTTTGAAAATCTTGAAGCTATATCCCTCCAAATGATGTTTTTTTTAATGAGTGAGCAAGTAAAATGGAGCAGTTCACAATGAGCTGCATTTAAAAAGTAAGCAGAATAGAAAGTCAACTCCATTATAAGACAAGCTTGGTCTACTCTTCAGACTCGACCCCGAGGCCCTGTGAATAAGAACAGCCTTTCTACCTTCTGCCGTGACTACAGAGAGCGTTCGGCTTTACCCTGCGGATCTCTCTGGGGTTACTGAAAATTCTTAGGACCTTTCCTAACAACTAGATGCTTTTCAGGAGAAGGTCTGTCTGTCTGTCTGTCTGTCTGTCTGTCTGCACATAACAGAGGCCATCACAAGCAAAGCTTTCAGACCTGCAGGTTCTGCAGAGGAGTGACGGGAGCCTGCGGCTGCTGCTGGAAGCAGGTGAAGCGGCCGAAGGGGGTCGTCGACGGGCACGCCGCGGGGAAGTCGCTCTTGACCACTGGAGTCCTAAAACTAGGAAAGAACGTTTCCCCCTTAATTCAAAATACTAAATTAAAAACAAAAAACTCAAGATTTCCATCAAGTATTCCTATGTTAAGAAAAAAAAAAAAAAAAAAAAAAAAAAAAAAAAAAAAAAAAAAAAAAAAAAAAAAAAAAAAAAAAAAAAAAAGGCTAAAAGCACTACAGCTGTTACAGATGTGTTCCAGCTACGGCACCACCATGTATGTTATTTTAGGAAATTCTGCACGAGGCTTACACTGGGTCACCAGACAAGGGATCCTTGCTACTACGCTAAGACAGCACTGAACACGTGGAGTCAGTACTGCCTCACAAGACTAAGCTCAGACCAGCTCGTGGCTGGGCACAGGCTCTACGAGTGCCTTCGGACAGCATGTTCCACAGTCTGCTGAGAGCACCGAGAGCCGGCTGTGGTGCAGGAGGAGCCTGGCCCCGCGTGCTCACTGCTCGGCACACATGGCACGTGCTTCTCCCCTCACCTGATACCCAGGGCCCTGTTCTGCGTCTACAACGGCACCTGGCACCAAGGATGGCTGTCAGTATGAACCATCACCTAACACCGTGCAAAACATCCAGGCAGCTATTGTAGTTAGCAGTCATTCTTTAAAATATTCCAAGCCGGGCACGGTGGCGCACACCTGTAATTCCAGTACTTGGGAGGCTGAGGCAGGAGGTGTGAGTTCGAGACCAGCCTGGGCCACAAAAGTGAGCTCAAGGCCAGCCTGAATGGCACAGCAAGACTCTTGTCTCAAAAAGACCAAAAAAAAAAAAAAATTCTACATAGGGGCTGGGGACATAACTCAGTGGCCTAAGCACTTGCCTGGCAAGTGCCAGGACCCAGGTTCAATCTCTGGCACCACATGCTTTGCTGAATCCAGAACCCCAGATGTGCTGAGCTGGCCGCCGAAACTGGGCATGGTGGCGCATTCCTGTAATCCCAGCGCTAGAGAGGCTGAGACAGAAGGACTGTTAAGAGTATCAACTGTGTAGTGAGGCCCTGTATCAAAAAAGTAAAATGAAAAATTCCACACAGAGCAAAATGAGGTAATCTATGCCAGAACTGTACTAAATAAACTGTTATGGAAAAAGGCCAGCTATGGTAAAGATAAAAGCCACAGCATGGAAACACAAAGCCAAGGACATTAAGGAATTCAACGGTCACCTAAGTCATTAAAAGTATAATAAAAACAGAGCCACCAGTTGGAGATGATGTCCCTCGCCCCTTCATTTGCCTCCTGGTAACAAGCGCTGAACGCCCTGGTCTCTTCACTCATCCCTACCTGCTGTCCAAGTCTTAGGACTTTGAAGACCCTCAGAACTACATGACCTACGCACCCAGCACCTTCCAAAACACTATCACATTCCAATCAACTGCTCGGGACAGGATTTATCCATTGTCCCCTGCAGGAAGGCTGGCCTTCCTTTAAAATATCTCTAAGAGGGTCAGCCAGATAGCTCAGCAGACCAAAGTGCCTGTTTAGGAAGCGTACAGGGACTGGGATTCGATCCCTGGCAGGTGGTGCTAGCCCTGTCCCCAGGGTACACTGAAAAGGTGACTGAGATTAGGCATGATGGCACACACTTGTAATCCCAGTGCTTGGGAGGCTGGGAACCAGAGCATCACTAGGAGTCTGATCTAGGTAGTGATACCCTGTACTAAATACACAAAGTAAATAAAAAATCTCTAAGAAAGAGAGGTACTGTCTCAAGTTATTCTTCTCTGGCGGCTGGAACAAAATACCCGTGACACCCAAAACTAAGGAAGGAAAGGTTAATTGAGCTCACAGCTAGTGGAGGTTTCAGTCCATACTCAGCTGGCTCCCAGGCAGAGTGGCACAGGGCAGAGGGCAGCTGCTCAGGGCAGCAGCAAAGAGCAGAAGCTCTGGCAGCTAGCCAGCCTCCCTCCCCTCCTTCCACTGTAATGCAGGTTACCTACTCCAGGGCGGGTGAAGCACCCACATCCACAATGGCCAATCACAAACTCCAGAAGCTGCCGCATGACTGCATGCAGTTTTGGCAGACAGCTGGCCGCAAACAGGGATCCATAGGACAGATGCAAGATCACCCAGAAGGGTTGTGTCCTTGCAACATGTATAGTTTATAAATAGAAATGTGACGGGCTGGGGAGAGAGCTCCGTGGCACAAGTGCCTGCCTGGCAAGCACAAGGTCATGAGTTCAAACCCCGGTCATGCAAAATAAGTAAATAAACAAACAAACAAACAGAAATGTGACAATACATCCATAATAATCGCTCATAAGACTGATCCTTTGTAATATCCTACATCATATTAATACATTATCACTATCCCTTTCCCCTTCATGTTCTACAGATGAAAATCAGGATGCTGAGGAAATAACAATCTGCAGAGATTCAGCCCCAGCCCCACCTGGCCTCTGTCATGGCTTATGTCTAGTTGTCCCCCCAAAAGCCTCATGAGTCATGGGGCAAGGACTTCTAGAGCTTCAGACTTGATTCATGATCCACTGGGATTATGTGTTTTAGTACTGATGAGATTATGGTCTGAGTACTGCTGGAATTGTAGGTGTGGCCTGAGGCGGATGGGCTAAGGCAGACAGCCTGACGTAATTTAGAGAGACAGAGGGACAGACTAGCGCTGTGGCTCTGCCGCAGTGATTGCTGCTGCTCTCTGCTCCCCTGGTTGTTCTGTTGCCTCTGTCGCCGTTGTTGTTGTTCCGCCGCCATGAACTGCTGCTCTCTGCCATGTGCCTCAGGAGGCCTTGGAGCCAGCCAAATATGAACTGAAACCTCCAGTAACTGTGAGCTAAATAAACCCTTCCTTCATTTTGGGTGTTGGGTATTTGTCCCAACAACGAGAGAAAAGTCACTAAGCCAGCCTCGGGGTGCGCCTCGCCCCTACCTTATCGCCCCAAGTCCCGAGCGAAGCAGTGGGAGTCCTTACCATCTCATGTAGTCATCCAGGGCGCTGCTACTGGGCGTCTGACACTCCAGCTTTGGGTCCACCCATCTGGGCGTCGAGAAGGGCGGCGACTGCTTGGAGACCCCCAAGACAGGCTGCTCAATAGGCAGCTGTTTCTGGTAAAAGAAAATCCACAATATCGTGACTGAGAATGTTTAGGCTAGTCACCTGTTCAGTAATTGAACAAACATCTCGAAGAAAGCAACAGCAAATATGAAAAACAAAACCATACTGAAACAGAGAAGCATATATGTTTTAGAGGTTTCCATTTTTTTAATGGAACTCTTTCACTCTGACTTTTCAAAACTACCATTTGATGCAGAATGATTGTGACTGAAAGGTACACAAACAAGTTTAATGAAACAAGACTTGACATCCAAGACTTAACAACCTTTCCCCAATCCTCAGAGCTTCTGTAATAGGTATTGAGCCTTTTAATACGCAAAACAGTGTGTGTGTGTGTGTGTGTGTGTGTGTGTGTAGGGGGTCTCGCTCAGTGGCAGAATATATGCTTGACATATGGGGGGACCTGGGTTCAATCCCAGGACCCAAACCAAACTAAAACCAAGAGCTAATCACTAATGATTTAGTCAAGAACAGAAGGGTGAAAGGCTATCTGTTTTGTTCTCTCTTCTACAACAGACAAGTCCCTGAAGGATGACAAAGGGACCCGCTTGACAGCCAGGCCAGAAAATAAGAGCCAACAGCCACGTGCGGCCTGCCCTGTTCTGCAAACCTGCTCCTATTAGAGCACAAGGCTGTGCCTGCGCTTGCACATGGCCTATGGCTGTTCTCGTCCTTTAAAGGGACAGGTGACAAGCTGCAACAGGGCCACCGAGGCTGGAGAACCCTTTCTGTGAAGTTTACCTTCTCCTATGACACAGCTTCTCAAACAACATGCCTTACTTCCCCTGAAAACACGTAGTACCTAAGCAACCCCGGGACACACTGAGAGGCAACTAAGACTGGGTGTGGTGGTGCACGCCTGTAATGCCAGGGCTGGGGAGGCTGAAAACAGGAGGATCACTAGAGTGAGCTGCGTAATGAGGCAATGTACCAGATACATGGAGAGGAGGGGAGGGGAGGGGAGGGTCTCAGGCTGCAAGCCAAGTGCACATACCTGGTACGCCCCCCACCAAAAGCAGATGTAAGAACTGTCTTCTATGAAGCCAAGCAATAGAGTAACAAAAATGAAACAATGCTGCCATTTTTCTCATTGTATCTATCTTAAGAAAATACTTATTCCTTGGCCAGATGTGGCAACACCTATGATCCCATTACTCTAGGAGGCTAAGGCCAAAGGGCCACAATTTTGACCCCAGCTTGAGTAATTTGGTAACAGCATGACCTTTTCTCAAAATTTACAATAATGTTTTCATTAAAAAAAAAAGTAAAAGCCGGACGTGGTGGCACACGCCTGTAATCCCAGCACTCGGGAGGCTGAGGCAGGAGGATTGGTGCAAGTTCGAGACCAGCCTGGGCTACAAAAGTGAGTTCAAGGCCAGCCTCAACTGCATAGCAAGACCCTGTCTCAAAAAGGCAAAAAAAAAAAGTAAAGGCTGAGGTTGCAGGGGGTTTGGGTGCCAGTCCTGCCAAAAGAAAGGAAACATTCATCCATCATAATTATGTTCATGTATAATACATTTACACTGGCTATTTTCAATACACACGTCGGACTCACAGGGCTCCTCCTGTTTTCACCCGACAAGTGCTGGGATTACAGGTGCACTCCACCACGCCCAGTCTCTTCTGCTTTTTGGGCAGTACAAGGGATCAAGCTTAGGACTTTGTGTTTATCAGGCAGAAGCTTAGGCTGCTGAGCTCTCTCTTGGCCCTCCAAGTTCCTTAGGACCCTTAGTAAAGAAGGTAAAGGGATCTAGAAAGCCCAATGCATGAGAATCACCGAGTTAGAGCCCCAGGCCTTCCGGCCTCTTGCTTCCATCCACTGCAGTTGCTGGAGGGAGCAGGCCAAGAGGGCCTCAGGCGACCACACCAGGGCTCTCCAGCAGCTTCCCGGATGGGCCCAGCTACAGGGCCACCCGGGCCTGACCACTCAACAGTTCGAGTCAGCACAGCGGCACAGGCCTGTAATGCCCGTACTCCGGGAGATGGAGGCAGTAAGATCACAAGCCTGAGCTTGTGATCAGGTGTGATCTTGGCACCTTGGCCACTGAGGGAGAGCCTGTGTCAAAGACAACGATATAATAAAGGGCTAGGACTGAAGCAAGACCTAGAATGAATCACAGTACACTGCCTGGTAGCTAGTTCTCCCTTTTGTCTGCAGGTATGACCACAGGGCACTGGTGAATCTGTGACATCGCATACTACTCCAAAGGGTGGCTTGTGGTTTTCTGTCCAGGACTGGGCAGTACACATCTTAGACTTTGCAAGACTATGGTTTCCAACACAACTGTTTGACTCTTGATTGCATGGCACCGAAGTAGCTTCACCTAAGTCAATGATGAGCGTGGCGGTATTGAATAGAACTTTATCGACACTGGCTGGAAACCAGATTTGGACCACTGAGGACAGCGCGGGATTGCCAACCCCCGCACTAGTAAGCCATTTCCTAAAACATGGCACGGAAGCACTGAACAAAACAAAGCAACGTGGTCACCAACATACAGAAATGCATGATGGGCAACTACCTCTGGATCCACCTTTGGGGTCACGTCTGTAACATGTCGCTGGTCTAGCCGTGCAGCGGGGTTCTGGCTCACCCCTTCCGACTTTCTCTTAGACTGCCACTGCTTCTGCGTGCTCTGCGGGGCCTTTGGTTCTTGATGCTCCTTAGCTTCTGAAATTACATTTGCTGCTGTCATTAAAAAGGAAGGATGGGGGCTGGGGAGATAGCTTAGTAGAATATACACTTGCCTGGTAAGTGTGAGGGCCTGAATTCAATCCCCAGTTCTGCAAAATCAACCAATCAGTCAGTCAATGGAAGGAAATTTGACAATGACAACGGCAGTGAACGGTGACACCTTCATGTGGTCCCTGCTATAGATTGAGATGGGAGACTCAGGTGCACCCATGAACACAAGCCCAACCATGACAACAGTAAGATACGGTATCAAATCACAAAACAAAAACCAAATAATGAAATGTGCTATGAGCTCTCCACAGTGCAATAGCTATTGCTATTCTTTTATTATTTGAATAAGAATTGTTGTGAAGATTTTGTTTTTTGTTTCTTTTTGGTAAAATTAAAACAAAACTTTAAAAAATCATGAAGAAATAGGTAAGCATCTAATTCTAGGTACTCAGAAGCCTTAGGCAGGGTGACTTAGTACATTTCTGTCTCAAAAAAAAAAGCTAAGGATAAACAGCCCTACAATTGGGAGTATCACAAAACAGAAAGAACACCCCCCACCAAAAAACCAAGAAACTCTCACAAAAAAACAAAATCTAAAAGCTGTAAGCCTGCTGACAGTTTGCTTCTACTAGATAAATTTTACAAAGCTGTGATACAACCACCTTCCTAAATTGTTATTTGGCTTTGTTAAAGACCATTCCACACTGCCAGGCCTGGTGGCGCACGCCTGTAATCCCAGCACTTGGGGAGACTGAGGCAGGAGGATCAGTGTGAGTTCAAGACCAGCCTGGGCTATAATAGTGAGCTCAAGGCTAGCCAGAACTGCATAGCAACACCCTGTCTCGAAAAGACAAAAAAAATTAAAAAATAAAAAGACCGTTCCAGATTAAATATTCTGGAAAGAGAAAATAGCGTACCATTTTTCCTAGCTGTCTAGTTTTACTAGCCTATAAGTTACTTTCTTAAGGGTCTATACACAAAAATGCCTTAGCAAAACATTTGATACTTTAAAAATGGTCATAATAGATGGAAAAATCCTAAATAAAACATTAACAATTGACATATAAAATATTAAATTACTATAGCCAGAGTGGGTTTGTTTATTTATTTTTTTATTGAACTTGGAACCTTGCATTTGCCAGGCAGGTGCTTCTGCCACTGAGCCATCTACCTGTCCCCAAAGTAGATTCATTCTTAAATGAATATAATATGACATAAACACAGAACAGAGAAAACATGAAGAACTCAATGGCTTCAGGAAGTTTTTGATAAAATTCAATACCCAGAAATAAAAAACTATTAACAATCTTGGTATAAAACAGAACCCAACTGGAGGGGAAAAAAAAAATCAAGTTATAGCATGTACAGGTACAAATTCTCTACAATTAATGTGATCACTATGTACCCTAAAATGCACCAATAAACTCAATGTAAAAAGACCAAACACTAAATAAAAATAGAACAGAACCTGCTCCACGTGATAGAGTAGCTATTAACACCTAGCGTGGCCAAAGTTGGGCAGGTGTTAGATTAAAAAACACTACAGCAATCTCAGAGGATGGAGGAGGGTGAAATACTGAAAACCTCCTCCTAATGATCCCGGAGGTCTTTGCAACTCTAAGAGAAGAAGTATGGAAGCCAAAGGGATCAGAGAGAACAAAAGTGATGCTATTTCGAGGCATAACTGTGCTGTGACCGCACCCAAATATATGAGAAACTATTAGCAATGCCACTGTGCCTAAGATCAGCAAGTAAAAATCAATTACAGTAAGCATATCTGATCCTCAGTACATTTAAAGGTTGATAACATGACCTTGAGGTGTGACAGTTTATGACTCGTGCAACGTGCCTTCATTTATTTTGTGGAGATTTTGCATCTGTTTGTGTTATAAAACGTTCAGTGAACTTGGAAGAGTTCTGACTCATTGCTTCACAAACAGAATGGGAAATGTAATAGTTAGCTGCACTTATGTTGGTGCTAAGATTAAAGAGGGTGATTTTTTTTTTTTTTTTTTTTTTTTTTTTTTTTGTGGGACCAGGGTTCGAACTCACGACCTTGCACTTGCCCAGCAGGCACTTGTGCCTCGGAGCTATCTCCCCAGCCCCCAAAGAGGGTGATTTTTATCAGTCATTCTTACTGAAATAACCTTTGGCTTGTTAATGTAGTCCAATGTCGATAATGAGCATTTTGTTACAATTATTCTTATTGAATTGTTGGGTTAATCATTCTATTCATGTCAAATTTGTCTTCCAGCTCATCTCTACAAAATTGTGATTTACTAGGTTGTTTTGGATTTCTCTGAAATGAAAATGTGGAATCATGAAATTAAAATAGTTGCTATTAAAATGAATAAAAAATTTTTATTTTTATCATTTTATTTTTATTATTACTAGCAATATTTCAAGAAAATAATGTGCCCTGGACCCAGGAAGATAGCTCAGTGGCCTAAGTGCCTGCCTGGCAAGGACCTGGGTTCAATCCCCAGTACCATATGTCATGCCAGCCTCAGAACCCTGGCTGCGCTGTGCCAGCCCTGAAACAGGGTGTGGTCGTGCATGTCTGTGATCCCAGAATTGGGGAGGCTGAGACATGGGTATGGCTGTGAGCCTGTATCCAATAAATAAATGTATAAAAAAAGAGAAAATAAGGTACACTCTCACAGTATCAAAAAAAAAAAGCACAGCAAAAGATATGTAAGATTTCTACCATGGTTTCTCTCAGTGTTTCCCATAAATGAAAGGGTACGACAATGTAGGAGACTTGACAGGTAAACAATACAGATGTCAGTCGGTCCCACGTTTTCTTACAGCTTCAATTAGATTTCAATTAAATTTCCATTATTTAAAAAGTAGAGACTGATACAAAAATTTTAATATTTACAAGGAATTCTGAAAGACCCAGAATAACCAAAATATTCTTAACGAAGAAAGCTGGAACATTTATACTAACGGGCATTAAGGCTTAATCACAGTAGTAAAGATACTAGTAACATAAAAACAAAAACTACTAACATAAACACAAAATTTATGGAACAAGGAAGAATCCAAGCACAGACACCGACACAGCATCGCCTTATCTACAAAAAATTCAGTGAGGAAAAACAATCTTTTCAATAAATGCTACTGGGAGAATATAAATGAGGTAAAAAAGGTAATCCTGAGCCTGGATCTTATGCACACACAAATATTAAATTCAAGTAAAACAAATCTAAATGTGAAAGGCAAAAATCATAAATCTGAAAATATATTTTTGATGTTGGAGTGCAGAAAGATTTGTTTAAAGCTATAGGAAGTACTCACCATATAAAGACTAGTGAGTAAAATTCACTAAAATTAAGCATTTCTTATCATCAAAAGCCTTCACCCAAAAATGGAAAGTAACTTATAATACCTGTAACAAAAGAGATTTCCATCTCTGTGATATAAATACCTCTTAAAACATAAAAATCACCGCGGGGCTGAGGTGTCCCTCGGTGGAAGACGAGTGCTCCGCGTGCCCAAGGCCCGGGTTTCTCCAGGCACCACGCAGGCACAGACCCAATAAAACTAACAGGAAAAACGGGCAAGACTCAACTGTTCTGGGCAGGCCAGACAGCTCAGCTTAGCAGGTGCAGGGACCAGGCGCCAATCCCAGGCCTGCCTGTCAGCCCCGCCCCCAGGGCACACTGAGATGGTGACTGAGTCGGGGTGTGGTGTGGAACATCCATAATCCCAGCCCCTGGGAGGCTGGAAACAGGAGGACCACTACAAGGCCGACCTGTATAGCAAGACTGTCTAGGCCAGTGGTTCTCAACCTTTCTAATGCCGTGACCCCGCAATACAGTCCTCATGTTGCGGTGACCCCAAACCAAAAAATAAGCAGAAAGTGGTCATCCGAACTGAAGAAACGAGGATTACCTTTGTCAACTCTTACCTTCTGATTTAGTCACAAGACTTGATTCAGCTTTATTCTTCAGGGTTACTGAATCGGTATTCAGCTCAAAGCTCTTTTCATCTGATACCAGAGATTCCTTAGACTGGATATTTTCAACCGACTATGTGAAAAAAAAAAAGATATTAAAATTCTCACTAATAGTAATAATGTGTTATTATTCAGTATATTAAAGTTTTATCTGTGTGAAAAGACTGCTAGCACAATTATTATTATTATTATTTTTTAATGTAGTTAGTACAGGGTCTACATAGTGGTTCTCAACCTGTGGGTCGTGACCCCGGTGGGGGTTGAACGACCGAAACACAGTGGTCACCTAAAGCCATCAGAAAATACATATTTAAACCCATGCTATGCCATGGTGAAATGTTATTTATTGGAATTAGTAATTTGAAGTAGCCACCAAAATTATTTTTTGGTTTGGGGTCACTGCAACATGAGGAACTGTATTGCGGGGTCACGGCATTAGAAAGGTTAAGAACTACTGTGGGTCTCACTACCCAGATCAGGCTGGTAGTGATCCTCCTGTTTTCAGCCTCCTAAGCACCGGAAGGCAAGTGCCACCACGCCCAGCTTCAGTGGCCAACTCAGTGCACCCTGGGAGCGGGGCTGGCGCGGCGTGTGGCTCCAGGTTTTGAGCCCCAGCCCCTGGGCCTGCCTAAGCAGGCACTTTACTCTGCTGAAGTTATCTGGCCCACCCACTAGCATAATTATCTATTTTATTTACATGTGGATTCCAACTCCCAGAAATACTAACAGCCTGAATTATTTAGAATAGGAAGGGCCTTCACCATGAATCAGGCCAATCTGATTTAATTGGACATGTTGTTCAATTGCTAAAATATATTTCCCTTAGAGAAAAAAAAAAAAAGGATTAGAAAGTCTGAGTCCAATCTAGACCAAGCCTTGGAGCAACAGAAAAGTTAATTTGCTTAATGACTGTTATTTTACCTCCAAAAATAAGAGCGTTTCTAAAATATTTAACATCTGTATCACCCCGAAACAATCATTATTGTAAATCTAGGGAGTAAGCTTTTTCATATAAATAAGTACAAGTGTCCCTTATTTATTTGCACAGGGTCTTGCTACACAGCTCAGTCTTGTAGTGGTCCTCCTATCTCAGCCTCCTGAGTGCTGGGATTACAGGCATGTACCACAACACCCAGTTTTAAGGGCCAGCATGGCTCACCTAGAGTTCCAGGGCTGGCACAGCATGCGATACAAGGGCTTGAACTCGGGTCCTTACACTGACCAGACAAGGCACTTACACTGCCAAGCTATCTCCTCAGACCAAGCACAAGTCTTTCTTAAGAGAGCCAGGATTAGAAAAACTTAGTATTTTAATGGTAAGACCTTGATGTCCAAGACCATCACAGTAAAAATACATATTATCATGATCCCAGAGTTTTAGGTCAAGTATTATAATAGTAATGACCCCTAGAGAAATCATAGAACCCCAAGAACTAAAGTTACTTCCGGTCTTTGAAGTCCCACAAAGTTTCTCTATCTTGTCACAGCAGGATTGGTCATTCATCCCCTCACCTCTACCCTAATATTCTGGGTTTTCCCTAGGTCTTACCCAAACCAGAAAACCCAACATAGCAAGGAAAAGAATCCGGGCTCCCCTAGCGAGTCCCACATCCGGGCCAACTAAGCTGCCTAAAGCTATGCCCAGTATGTGTACCTCCACGGCTCTCCCATGAGACAGCTGCCCTTGTTCTACCACCGCACGCTGAGACATTCCACCCCGCTTCTCTCGCCTTAGAACACTGCTGTGGACAGGTTAGCCTGGGGCCTTTTCCCCAGAAAAAGTTTCAGCAATCTGTGATCAGGAATGTTTATGGGACATAAATATTTAAGTACCTTTAAATTTCTCAATTCACAGGAATTATTTCCACTTGGTTTAGATGCAGGGACCATCAAATCTCGACATTCTGATCCAGAGATCTGCCTAGTACCCATGGAACAAAATAATTTTAATGGTGAATTCTAAATGAACCCCTTAGGTCTATGTTATATTTTTTCATGTCAAAGTTGGCTTTTTAACAGTAGATACTTTTAAGTTGTAGGAACCTCGCAAAAGCCAGTTTTAAAACTGAGGTGAGCCCGACACAAAAGAGACGGCGCCAAGTCAGGCGCTGAGCCAAGACAAAAGCACCAAGGCGACACCTGTCGCTGTCCTTGCTGCCCAAGGAGTCACCGTGGGCACTACCAGCAGACACAGCACAGAAGTATGCAGGGCAACCCAACGCACACTATACACAGCTCAGAGTGCAGGGGAAAGGAAGCTCTGTGGATCTCCGTGCACCTAGCAGCAGGCGTTCCTAACAGGTATCCTGAACATGGCTGGGTTCTGGGGGCCTTTTTGTGGCTCTGGATCTCTCTTTTGGCATGAGAAGTCTCTTTCACACTTCATTCGCACTGATATTAGAAAGGCAAGAACAAGATGAAGTGATAAAACCACGGAGCTGCCCGGCGCACTGGTGCATGCCTATAACCCCATCACTCCGGGAAGCCCAGTCTGCACCACTGGGCGACTTGGTAAGATCTCAAGATAAATACTGAAAAAAAGGGCCAAGGCTGGAGCTCCGTGCAAAGGACTGGGTTCAGTCTCTAGGGGCACGAGAGGGGGGCAGTATTGAACCAAACAAAAGCTAAAGCCTAAATGTCAAACGAACTTTGATTATTAAAGACACCGAGTACAATCAGTTATCTTTCTCTAAAGTTTCTTTGCAAATGATTTTTTAGAATACAAGATTTTTCAAATTTAAATAGTATTGCACATGGTGACCCAAGTTAAGAATATGGCTGAGGATTTGGCTCAGGGGCATAAACGCCTGCCAGCCTAAGTGCAAGGTCCTGAGTTCAAAGTGAAGAATAAGCCAGAAAAACTCTGCTCTGGTTGATCAAGACTGTCATGTTCCCCGCTCCGAGAAGAGAACAAGCATCCACCTTCCTGGAAGGGAACGTGCTGGAGGTGACGACAATGTCACCGTCTACGGTGTCCCACCGCTGCGGACAGGGTCTGGCTGTGCTGCCGGACTAGCCCGAAACACTGGACTCCACAGATCCGTCTGGCTGATCCTCCACAGCAGCTGGAGCTGAAGGGCCATGGCAGCTCACCCGCAGGGATAAACCTTTGTTTCAGGGCAGGGCTTGAACACGGGGCGTGGAGCCCGGGAGGTGACCACGCCCCACGTCTTGAAGCCGTTAATTCTGAGG
Organism: Myocastor coypus; assembly: GCA_004027025.1. Taxonomy (NCBI): domain Eukaryota; kingdom Metazoa; phylum Chordata; class Mammalia; order Rodentia; family Myocastoridae; genus Myocastor; species Myocastor coypus. The sequence continues at coordinate 111,360 of PVJA010000735.1, forward strand.
CAAATGGATGACTGTATCTTTCCGGCCAATGGCTGGAGCCACAGACCACCTCATCCGGATGACACAGACTGTACTAGGAGGAGGCTCTCATCGGGGAAGCTACTGGAAACCAGAGTGCTGCAAGGGGCCGCGCCGCAGCAGTAGGGATGTTGCATCCCTTTAGACCTCATTTGTATGGGCTGGGGAGATGGCTCAGCGGCGTAAGCGCCCGCCTAGTAAACTCCATTTTTCTCACACACTTTCCTAACTCTTTATTAGTTCCTTTAGGGAGTATTTTTAATGAGGGAAAGGAACACAGAAGTCATGTTCCCTTTTTTTTGTTCCTACAGAAAGCATTTGAAGCTCAGTAGCTTTCAGTAATTACTGGTGATTAGTAATTAAAACTACTGTGCCTCAATAAAAGACTTAAGATCCTTCTCGCACCTATCTTTGAATATAAAGTTAAAGGTGAGAACGCCAACATACCTTTTTGTAAAACTTGGCATAGCAGAGCCCTCTGTCTTCCCTTGATAATCTGGACTGTTGAGAAGGTTAACTGGGACTCTTCCAAATGGGCAAGACTAAAAATATTGTGAAAGTTTTCAGTAACTGAGAACAAAGTGTCCGCTACTATTACCTTAATCAAAGTGGACCCCAAGTAACTTACCCGTTTAGTTTTGTTAGCTTGTTTCAAGGGATTCTGATGAACTACTTCTGCATCCTGTGGAGGCATATTCTCCCTAAACAGAAAGAAAATATCTCCAATTTTTCAGAGTAATATAGTAGTCCTTCACAATTTCACAGCTCAATTTTTGCAGACTCGCTGTTTCATGGGTTTTCCAAAAAATATTTGTCTAAAGTATTTATCAGTTTTCGGCTATATCACAGGATTTTGCAGTAGTACACAGTACTGTATATGTATTTATATGAGAAGTATTCATGGTTTTAATGATTTTGGACTAAAAATTTTAAAATTTATTAAAAAGATTAATTTTAACACATTAAAAGAATACTAAATTGAAATAAAATACACTTTACAGTATGTATTTCCTTTTTAGGAGATTTTTTTATGCATTTCAGTGCAGGGTTTAGAGGGCCTCAATACACAGATTGGACTCATAGGATCTTTGTGTTTTCCCTAAGTGCTGGGATTACAGGTGCGTGGCACCACGCTTAAGTCTTTGCTTGGTCTTTGTTGCTGTCTCAGCACACCCCAGGGGCAGGGCAGGCATGGCACTCTGGGGATGTCGCCCCGGTCCCTGCATCTGCCTAAACAGGCACTTTAATCAGATGAGCTATCTGGCCAGCCCTACAGTATATATTTCTTTAGCAGATGAATACCTACTGTACCACAGGGTACATGTCGTTAAAATTACATAAGTCTGAGTTTAGAAAATGGTTAAGAACATTAGAAGTATTTTTAAAAGTGTGGGAAAGGTTTATAAGAGTGTAGAATTTATAGAACCTCAAAATATCTAGAACTACTACAACAGATACAATGTCGCTACTTTGCCGATTTTCACTCATGACGGGGGTGCCCGGAACACAGCCTCCGAGGTAAAGGAAGGACTGCTGTATTAAAATGTGATTCTGTTTTTCTGCTAAGCACTGTTGCTATACTAACACGATACACACACGCGTGTACAGTCACATCAATGACAAACGTGCAAGAGGACAGTTTTCTTACCCATATAAGAACCTGGCTTTACTGGCAGGCACCCTGGAGTCACAGCTGGCACTTCTAGTCTGTAAATGTCCAAGCGACGTGGAGAATGAGTCTTGGGCAGGCAACAGTGCAGAAGCTGTAAGCATTTCAAATTCATGATTAGATTGGTAAGAACAAACAGGGCACACACACACAAATCTTATCAATAAGAATACCACAAAATCATTTCAAGATAAATATCTGCCCACAGGTAGTGTGTGTAGACACGGGGGCAGTGACAAGATAATGCGAAGTATCACAGCTCCTCAAACTGTCCTTCGCATAAAACTATCTTTCCTAGGTAGAAGTACAGCCTCTTTCTAAAAGCCAGCCTCTTGGTTTTTTTTTGTTTTGTTTTGTTTTTTGTTTTTTGTTTTTTGTTTTTTGTTTTTTGGTTTTTTTTGTGGGACCAGGGTTCGAACTCACGACCTTGCACTTGCCCAGCAGGCACTTGTGCCTCGGAGCTATCTCCCCAGCCCCTTCCTCTTGGTTTTTGATTGGGGGAAAAAAAAAAAAAAAGAAAAAAGTCAATTGACTGTAAAGACATTGTACTTCTAGGAAAAAAAAAAAACCTCACTTCCTTTATATTCATTTTTTTTTTTTTTTTTTTTTTTTTGCAGGACCAGGGATTGAACTCAGGCCTTTGCAGTTGTCAGGTAAGTGCTTATTCTACTGAGCTAATTTCCCAGCCTTATATTCATAGTTTAATACTAAGATTTTGACCTTTCCCGGCTGGGGACATGGCTTGATGGCACAAGTGCCTGCCTGCCTGCCTGGCAAGCTCAAGGTCCTAAGTTTGATTCCCAATGCTGCATGTGTGGTGTGGCACATGCCTAGAATCCCAGCACTTTGGAGGCTGAGATGGGAGGACCACTGGGAGTCTCAACTGCAAAGCAAGAGCTTTGCACATAAGTGAAAATTTTCTATGACGTCATCCTGACCTCTTGTTGGCAGTGTTATCTACCGCAGCAAGACACCAGTGCACAGTGCACAGTGCACAGTTACCTGACAAACTCTTCTTTTCCTCGTCTGAGAGCAGTTGCTGTTTATGGAGGCTCAAATTCTGGAGGGCAACTTCCAGCATTTCCAGCGGCACTGCTCCACTGTCCACAGCCTTGTGGAGAAGTTGTTTGCTTTTTTTGAAATTACCTAACAAAGCAGAAAATAATTTGTCCTTTTAGGCAGCAGTCACTGTATTCTCAGTCATCAGGGCCTAGGGAAAGTTTCAGGGACTAAAGCAAAAGTAGGGGCTGGCAAGATGACTCAGTAGTCTGGAGCGCCTGCTTAGGAAAGCTTAGGCAACTGCAGGGAATGAGGTTCGATCCCTGGTACCACATGCTGTGCCAGCCCCACCCCCAGGGCAGGCTGAGCCGGCCATAACACAAATAATAAAACAAAAGGATCTGTCAGATGCTCACGCGCCTTATCCCAGACACAGACACCGTCTCTCGCTGGTCTCCATGCATGCAGCCAACTCGCCAGATGCTAACTCAGGTCAAAAGCTTCACTGCGTAATGACAACCGACATGGCACTCACGCACCATCGCTGTTCGTTTCCAGAAGTAACCCAAGTTTAACAAAGCACAACAAAAGCAGCAAAGGCCAAGCACGTCGAGGAATCGAGATGCCAGAGTGGTCCTGAGAGTGCCAGCCTTCTAAACACACCCTAAGGAAGGTCACTCCGAGTACCACCTTGGAAGAAAAAGGCTGCCATCTTTTGCTAAAAGCAATCTTTTATCAGGAGGATTTTTGTTTAAAAAAAAAAAAAAATGACAAAGGAGACCTAGCCATGGCATTCTTAAAATTAAAACAATTTTCTGACTGCAGATAATCACACCAATTTTCCTTCAAATCCAAGTATCACTGGGGTGCAATATACAAATATTAAGTGTGCATGTCGTAAAGCTGATGGGAGGGCCCGGCAGGATGGCTCAGTGGCCTAAAGTGCTTGCTTGGGAAACCTTGGGCGGCTTCAGGGACCACGGTTCGATCCCCGGCACCACATGCTGCGCCAGCCCTGCCCTTGGGGCGGGCTGAGCCGGCCATAAAAATGAGTGAATAAACAAATAAAGGTTCTGAAAACAAGAAAAAGAAACCTTCAAAAAACAATAAAGCTGATGGGATACGCTGTCGACAGTCGCACTAGAGGCTGAGCTAGGATGCTCTGGGCTTACTACTTAATGACTAAGAGATGCCCTCTCAGCTTCGACCATTTACAAATTTTAAAGCATATGACCACTGCCTGACAGTGCTTAAATCCACACATGCATTGGTGGTGGTAAAACTTCATGTAACTGTTTCAGACAACAAAATGAAAACCTTTTAAAATTCTGGTAACAACCGTGGAACAACTTCTACTTCTGCAAACACGCACACATGCACACCAGACCATGCGTAGGATTTCAGGGACACTGTCTATTTCCTGACAGCCTACTGACCCTACTCAAAATAATCTTAGTTTTAGAAAATTTAACATGTCTACACCCTGTGCTCTGTATAACAACAATAAGGGCAACAATATGCATTGTATCAATTATTGGGAATATATTACTAATGTGTTTTGAAACTGTCACATTGTAATTTCTTATTAAAATAAAAAAATTTTTTTAAAAATCTTAATTTTGACCTTGAGGGTTCTACTGCACTGCAGTGCTACGAGTTTTCTTTCAATAGACAAACTGTCTTAGTTACTTTTTACTCATTGCTGGGACAAATGCTCAACACCTAAAATGAAGGAAAGGTTTATGTAGCTCACAGTTATTGGAGGTTTCAGTCCATACTCGGCTGGATCCAAGGCAGAGAGGCACAGGGCAGAGAGCAGCAGTTCATGGCGGTGGAACAGCAACAATAGCGACAGAGGCAACAGAAAAACCAGGGAACAGAGAGCAACAATGCTAGTCTGTCTCTGTCTCTGTCTCTGTCTCTGTCTCTTTAAATTACATCAGGCTCTCTGCCTTAGCCTCTCTGCCTCAGGCCACACCTATAATTACCCGGAGTACTTCGACCATAATCTCATCAGTACTAAAACATAATCGCAGTGGATCATGGATCAAGTCTCAAACTCTAGAATTCCCTACCCTATGATGGCATGAGGCTTTGGGGGGACCACTAGACATAAACCATAACAACAACTTAATGTAAGATCCTCAGAACTTTTTGAAGAGGTAAAGTTCGTAGGTGCTGCTGAGATGTAGTACTCCAGAAGTTTAAACGGGATAGAGAAATGGGCTTAAAGGCTTAGTCAAAAATATTCTAACAAGCAAAAATGAGGAATGCATCCTTGTAGGCAGGAATAACATGATTTTTGTGAAAGTAATCTAACATCACACAGGGTGCAGAAGGCTCAGACTGCTAGGACTTGGAAGTCAGTCATACAGGGAAGTTTAGCGTTCTCGGATCCCTGTCAAGTCGCATATTTTCTCCTCATCTCAGTCCTGGAAGAATTCTCTGGAGTGAACAGCCTGACTTTACTAATCACCACGGCCATTCTGCTAATAGGGATTCAGATTTTTACCACAGGCTGGTAAATGAGATCCATGCTATAGCACAGAGAAAAAACTGGAAGACTTGGGCGAGAATAGGTAGGCTGGTATACTCAGAGGCTCCAGAGAAAAAGGGGTGGTGACTGACTTTTTTAGGGGAGTGATGGGAGTACCAGGAATTGAACTTAGGACTTGGACTTGCCAGGCAGCTGTTGTGCCACTGAGCTACATCCCTGACAAGAGTGAGGAATGTGCACCCTGAAAATATTCAAGGGAAGGGGCTGGGGAGATGACTCCGTGGCACAAGTGCCTGCTTCGCAAGTGCAAGGTCATGAGTTCAAACTCTGGTCCCGCAAAATAAATAAATAAATTAAAAATGTAAAAAAACGGATATCCAAGGGAGACAAATGCTCCAGCTGTACCCAAAAGGCCCAGACTATAGAGAACCATGTACTCAAGAACTAATGTTTTGACAGTTTAGATTCTAAAAAAACAGCTAGTCAAATGTTACATGTGTATCTAATGTGTATTTCACAGCTTCCAAAAAGCTGAAATGTCTTTTACCCTTCATTGTTCAAATCCCAGGGAAGAAGCCCCTTTCCTTTCGACACAGCTGACAGCACAACATTCATTTCCCTCGATTATCCCTTATAAATAGAAGAGCTAATAACACAAATATTATGTGTCTGCCTACGGAGCATCACCTGCCCCCCTTTTATTGGGGGGGTACAGAGTCACAGCTGGGACTCGTAGTGATCCTGCTGTCCCAGCCTCCCCAGCTCAAGGGATTGAAGGCCTACACCACTACACCCAGAGGTCTGGCACTGTCACAGCATGTGGTACCGGGGACTGAACTCAGGACCTTGGAGTTGCCAGGCAGGCACTTATGCCACCAAACTGTCTCCCCAGCTCCTACTCCCTTTATGTTCAACTGATCAATTTTGTCTTAAATCCCCAAATATATGATTCATTATTAACATGTGTTACTATAGGATGTTACCTTTTCCTTCAGTATCGGGCTTGATATGTTCACATTACCTTGAGACAGCTCGAACTGTGCAAAGGATACGTGCACAAAAGCAAACTTCTTGCAGTTCGCTCTGGCCATCTGAAAGTAGTCACGTGCTTCATCGGGCTCCTGGATGCTGAAGGAAGAGATCAAAGGTGGTCTTTTAATTTTTTTTTTTTAAAGGCACAGCATCCTAAACTTGGAAACTTCATGATCTACATCAATATCTGATTTCTCTTTTCCAAAAGATAACAGATACTGCTTTTCTTTCTGTATAAAATTACATACCAAGTTATTTTTTTCAAGCTTTCCAGGCATGGTCTGAAATATGTTCTTTTTGGCAACGTGTCCATAGGAAAGAAAGTTGACCTTAATCCCTTGCTAATTCAAAGCAAAACTATTTGGTCCAAAAATGTCAATTTAGCACCATGCTTTCGTTTTCCCTCTGCAGCGTTACATGTTATGCAATCTAGCTAGTCAAATGCAAAGTGCCAACACTTACGCTTTTAATTCAGCAAATCTCACTTGGATCCGAGCAAAGCTCTCATTCTGGCCATATTTATCTGGAGGAAGTGCTTCAATTGCTTGGCTGTAACGACCAATTAGTTTATTTAAAAGTGCATCACTTAGAGGGACGCTATTTTTCTCTAGTTTGAGTAAGAAATTCAACCAGTCCTCTGGGTTGTTCGCTGTCATCATGATGTGATTCAAAGTTCCCGAGTTATCTGAGTGAAGAGAACACACGTCACAGAACAGCGGCAGAATGACCTGTCATCTGGTAGCATCCGCTGCACAAACCCACAAACCAAACCCACATCATGCTTTGGTTCTGGGACTGTAACGACGTATATTAGAAAACTCTCCACCAAGGATAGAATGCATCAAACCTCAGAATCACTGCTCAAGTCTTCAGCAAACCAGCTTAGTCACTTTCTCCTCACTGCGAGTTGCCTCATTTCCCCCAGGGAGCCTGCTTACTTCCCAGTCCCGCCAGCCCAATTGGACCTTCATCTAAATCTTTGGAATCTATAGCACTGCTTGCTTCTCCCGGTTTCCTCTCTACGGAACTCTGACCTACAGAAACAGCTGGAATAATGTTTAGACAGAAGTTGCACACTGCGATGTACTTTTTATTTTCTTGAATGTTGTTTTGTTTACTCGGTAAGTCGGATGCCAGCCTCGCCTTCAGGCCCCTGTAGTCGTTACTAAATGTTACACTCAGATTTCCAGAGAACCTTTATCAGTTTCAGTTGCCGTCAACAAAGCCTCCCTGCCTTTGCAAACAGAAGTACTGTTGCTGCTTTCTACTCTGACACAATGCACTCAGAATTCTGCCCTTTCACTTTCACCGTACTCGGGCCTGACCTCCCTCCACTTTCCACTTTTCTCCCAGTATGATGCTGGCTCAGTTCACAAACTTAATTTCCTTTCCCAATTCTGGAGACAGGGCGGCACTTGTGTGGATCACCTGATGCACAGATGGAGAAGGAAAACAAACTTGTACTCAGTCGGTTGCGAACAGAAGCGTTTGAAAACCAAGGCACTGCTGTTGTCCAGGAAATGTCTAAAAAACACGCTTGAGCAAGCCAGATGGAGTGGCTCATGACTATGATCAAGGCAAGCCTGAGGCCAGCCTGAACTCCAGAGCCATATCCTGTCTCAAACCTACACGTTTGCTGTTGATTGCTCTCAGGCTTTCCAGTACCCCTTCCTTCCTCTAGTGTACAAAACAGAAAGACTCTATCTTCATTATGCTGATATTGACATCATGGTCAGTAAGCATTACAGTGTAACACCAGGAAGACAGAAATTCTCAGTATTTACTGTCTTGTACCACAATTCTTAACACTAAGAGTTTCCTTACTTAACATTTTCTGTGTACCAAGGACCAGTGATATTTAACCAAGTGTTCAACTATGTTGGCATTCAGGCTAGTGGGTGAAAGACTCAGGTGACAGTCTGTCAAGACTACTTGACCAAGCCGGGCGTGGTGGCGCACGCCTGTAATCCCAGCACTCGGGAGGCTGAGGCAGGAGGATTGGTGCGAGTTCGAGACCAGCCTGGGCTACAAAAGTGAGCTCAAGGCCAGCCTCAACTCCATAGTGAGACCCTGTCTCAAAAAGACAAAAAACAAAAAAACAAAACAAAAAAAAAGACTACTTGACCATAAAACTCTAATTTCATTGGCCATTTCAAAGCAAAGATAGTCTGCTACCATGATGAGATTACAGACTATTTTCAATCTCTCAGATATTTTGTGGTTACTACTGATACAACAAACATCCAAAAGTCACTACTCAAAAGGCCCAGTCATATGAAATATAAGAAAGAACTGAGCTTCTTTTTACTTTTCTTTTTCTTTTTGCAGGACCAGGGTTCCAACTCCCGACCTTGCACTTGCCAGGCAGGCACTTGTGCCACGGAGCCATCTCCCCGGCCCTAGAAGCGATCACAGATGTGCGTCACCTGATGCACACACAAGGGCGGAGACAAACTAGGGCTTCTGAGCAAGGAACTTTCACAGAGCTAGCGTGCAAAACCTTGGGTCCTTCCACTTGTTGTCACTCAAGAAACATGTACACGCTTACTGTACTCCAGGCGGGCACTGTTCTAAGTTTTGGGAATGGAACACAGCAGGCTAAAACCCCTGCCTTCGTAGAGTTCACATTCTAGTGGCAAAGAAAGATAACCAAACACAGGAGCAGATTATAGAGAGAGTGGTTAGTACTACGGCGACAAATGAGAGCAGGAAGACGGAGGATACACTTCTACTCCAGTAGAGATACCCCAACAGGCAAATTAGGAAAGAGCTTATTGAGATCATGTTTAAAAATGGATGGAAGGAGGTCAGCATGGGCAGGCATCTGGGGATGCTGTTCAAGGCAGGGGTCAGGGGCAAGGGTTTTGGAATCTAAGTTGGCCTTGCAGACCAAAGTGCGACATTAGGGGAGCGACTACAGCTGAACAGAGGGTTAAAGGAGCTAGGAAAAAAGTTCAAAGAAGAAATGGGAAAAATCTTCAAACAAAACTAATTCAGCGTTGGGTATTACATTTTGTTCGTGTTTTTGTTTTGAAGCAAGGTCTTGCTGTGTGGTTTGGGCAGGCCTCGAGCTTCCTATGTAACCCCGGCTGGCCTCAAATTTGCAGCAATCCTCTGCCTCCGTCTCTCACATGCTAGAATGCCAGGTGTGTGCTGCCATGCCCAGCTCTAAAGTAAAATTCATACGTAACTTAATATTAAGATTGGTGAGGTTTCCTTAGTATACCACAGAAAAGGGAGAAAAAACCGTCTATGCCATCACTTCAATTTTCTTATGTACTTACTACAAGGTCTACAGGGTCTTATTACACAGATGGGCCTTGCAGTGATCCTCCTGTTTTTCAGCCTCCCAAGTAAGTGCTGGGATTACAGGCACGCCACCAAAATGAATCTCAATCACTGCAAGCTCAGTCCTCCCTGGGAATCGCACCGCTGAGCTACCTGGACAGCCCCCCAAAAGTCTATGTAAGTAGTCAACAATATTGGAAGAGTTAAAAAAAACTCCCCATGAGTATGCTAATAAATGAAGTTTCACTTTTCCAGAAAGTAGCAAATCATGGAATATTTCCAAAGAGGTTGGAAGACAAAATGCACTGTTATGGCTAAGTACTAGATAGCAAGAAAGTTACAGCGCACTGACACTCAGGGCATGGCGGGTCCTGCTTTCCCTTCGGGGAGACTAGCAAACAGTTATTTTGAAAAAGACAAGGAAAACTCACCCGTCGTATCACAAGGAAAACTCACCCGTCGTATCAGCAGAGACTTTATTCAAGCTTAGCTCATCAGTGAGATCTTCGTTCTTAATTTTATTTTTAATATCTCTCACTTTGTTCATTATGGAATCGATTGTCAACTCTCTGCCGCTTACATCTTCCGCCTCCATGTCTAAGTTGCAACCGGCCTCTTAGAATCCAGAAGACAAAGTGTGGTTACAGAGACCTAAATACAGAACTATTACTAGGGAAGGCGGAGCTCTGTGCAGAACAACAAACCACAGCTTTGTACATTCAAGAAGGTTTCAAAAGGCCTCATACACCTGTCCTCCCCAGCAGAACTTCAGTTATATGGCAGGATACTACTCTTTGGAAGTGACGGCGTAACACTGCTGCCCCACCCCCTTACATTTTTTTCTTCTATGCATGGAATGATTTTCTTTCACCCTTGTCTAGAATTATTTTCTCAGGCCATCACAGTGTTCATCTTTAAAAAAAATATGTCCTAGGGTATCCACCTGGATTGTGGCGGCAACATGTAAACAATCGTTTTGGTAATGTAAATAATGGTCGGTAATAGCAACAGCTCCCTAATTCACTTGCTTTACGTTAATAAATCTTCACTTTGAAGGTATTTTCAAAGCCGAGTAGGAACATCGCGTCGATAAACGAGATGCAGGGGATCGGTTCCTGCGTTCGTCTGGCAGAATCACGACCCGCTATCGTAATCACGTTAGAGTCGCCATACGCCTGTCATTCTGAGCACTTGCCTACGTGCGCAACGGTGGCACTGGCCCTAAGAAGCGTCTGCACTCTTCCCTCCTGTCAATCTCATCTCTGTGGGGCAGGGGAGATAGCTCCGTGGCACAAGTGCCTGGCTGGCAAGTGCAAGGTCGTGAGTTCGAACTCTGATCTGGGATTTTCAAAATCAAGTCACTCGGGGTCACTAGAGGCTCACAGCAGAAAGGTCGGGAGAGCGTGCAGCCAGGCGTCAACCCCCGAGCGAGGGGAACAGAAGGCCGGCCTCCGGAGTGAGATCCCCTTGCAGGATTCCCGCCAGGCCCGCGATCGAGCGAGCCACACCCACCTCGGGTGTCCCGACTTTTCCGCACCACCCTCCTCCGCGCTCCCGGGCGTCCACTCACCTCGGAGCGCACGCCTCGCCCCGGCCCTCATCAACCCGGCCGCCAAGGAGCCAGAACAGAGGCCGTAGCCGTACCTCAGCGCATCCGCCGGGCAGAACGTACCCCCGCAGCCGCAGGAGAAAGAAGATGGACCCCGAGCGCCGCTCCGTACACACGTTTGAATTTCCCCGCCGCTCTCGCCGCAGACCCCCATTGGTCAGGTCAGTCACGTGATGGCGCCTGCCCTGATTGGCTCCCGGCACCGCGAGTCCCGCCCCCTGAGCGCCGCGGCGCTCCGAGCGGGCGGTCCGGGTGGTGGGTGGCTGCTGTGCCGGGTTTTCCGGGGTCGGGAGCCACACCGGCCTCGGGATCAGACGGTGCGCGGCAGGTCGCCTGCTGCCGCGCTCCTCCCCATCAGGCTGGGCTCGGGGCGGGTCGCGCGGGAAACCGTTTTGCGCAGCTCCACGTTGCCCTTGAGCGTCCTTGCCTTTGTCCTTCCACCCCGAGCTGGCTTCCGGCACGACCGTTACGGGCTCGGTGACCCTGAGGAGCTCAGGGTCGGGCCACCTGCGAAATGCGGGTCGACCCCTGAGCAGGGTGGCACCGGCCAGCTGCAGGGAGCGACCTGCCCATCCCGGGCCGGGGCCCGCGGCGTCACTTCCCGCCCTTCTCCCCCTTCCGCAGGTGCACATCTCTTCATTTTAGCAAAGCCCCGGGATTGCTTGACTTGGAGTTCGCTATGCCACCAGTTGTGGCCCCGGATTTCTTTGGGGCCTAATCTAAAAAGGCGGCATATTTCCTTCATATGCTGCTGAATAGTCTCATTGTAACGTTTGGTCTGTGCGTTCACCCTTTTTCTGAACTCCTGTAGGCCTGTATCCGCATAGCATCTCTGTTATGGTAGAGAAATTTATACTTCCACCTGAGCATGCTTCAGAACTGCATATTTACATAGCCATTGCCTAATCAATAATATTACTACGTAGAGCCGAGCGTGGTGGCGCATGCCTGTAACCAAGCACTTAGGAGGCTGAAGCAGGAGGATCGGTGCGAATTTGACCAGCCTGATCTACAAAAAGTGAGCTCAAGGCCAGCCTGAACTGCATAGCGAGACTCTGTCTCAAAAAGAGAAAAAAAAAAAAAAGGCCTACTTAAATATTTCAGAGACATCTTGAATTCAAAATGTGCACGCAGCCCCTAAGCATCCACCTAAATCTGCTTCTTAGGAAATCTTATCTATAACTCATAATTTTTTCTCCCATTTTTTAGGCCCACAGTCACTGGGTCATCCTCCCTGCCGCCACATTTAGTTCATAAGCAGCATGAGTCGGATCTTGCAGGAGACAGTCCTAGAATGCTACCCCTTCTCTCCTCCCCCGCTGTCACCCGAGTGGCCCAGGGCACCTCCCTGCCTTACCTGCTTCACTCCAGGGGCCACCCAGCTGGTCATTCTGCTGCTCTATGTCCTCGCCTCAGGTTATTCTTCAGCACAGTTCTGTAATTAAGTCATACTGTGTTACTTCCATCTCATGGTCTAACTCAAGGTGAAGTCTAGAAGTTCCTGCAACAGTCTAGAGCTGTGTTCTTCATACACCTTGAGCGCTCTGTGGATCTCAAGGGTTTGAATGTATCTACGGCAACCAAAAAGCTAAAATGTTAAAGTAATTCATCTTCACTGAATTAAATTGGAAAGCTGGTGTATAATGTAATTATTGGCAAACTTTTTTTTTTTTTTTCTTTTTGAGACAGGGTCTCCCTAAGCAGTTTAGGCTGGTCTTGAGCCCAGGCTGGTCTCAAACTCGCTCTGATCCTCCCACCGCAGCCTCTCAAGTGTTGGGATTACAGGCGTGCGCCACCACGCCCAGCTTGGCAAACTTTTAAACACACTTTTTCTACTACAAATTTCATCGGCCTTAATGTAAATGTAAGTAAAACATTTCCCAATGAAAGTGTCTGAGTTTGATATGTACTGTTAGGTATAAAAGTCACACTGGATGTTAAAGATTTAATATTTTAAAAGTATAAGATATAAAATAATATTTACAGGCTTAGGTCATCCTTTTAGTGTATTTTGTTAATTGAAATTTAGTATTAATGCCCTGTAACAGACAGAGGAGACTACAGACATGACATGTAAATGCAATGTGACATTCCAGAGTGGATTCTGAGCAAGGAGGGGGAAATTCATGGAAAATCCCACTGATATTTAAAGGAGGTGTGGGATATTGTCTGTCCGTGGTGATGTGCCAGCATTGATTTCTTAGCTGTGCCAAATGCCTCCTAAGGTCATAACATTTGAACAATGGAAAGCTGAGAGACAGATAGAATTCAATTACCTGGACTATCTTTGCAATTTGCTTTATAAACAAATTATTCAACAACAAAAAGTTTGTGAAAATTCAATTTCTCCTATTTCTAAAATAGCTAATAGAAAATTGAAAGTTACGTACCTAATTTGTATTCCACTTTGAGGAGGTCGTGATGGTGGGTAAATCCTGAGGTCTGTAGTTCTGGCCTCCCACCCTCTTTATTTTCTGACTGTTCACTTTGATCTCACTAGCACGTAGCGGACATCAGTGCCCGAGTTTTTGTGAGCTTGGTTCATCACAGTAGTAGTTGTCCCTTCCAGGGCACGGATAAGTACATCTTACATTACGGCACTTGGTAAGTAATAGCAAAAGACTTCACAGATATTAACAACTTTTGACATATTTGAGAAGCCATTCCTTACGCTTACGCAGTTTTCAATAAATGAAAACCTGCTTCACTTGAATAAGTAAAAGCCATCTATTTTCAGAGTCAGGTTGTCGACCAGACAATATAATTGGCCAAAAGACTTATGTCTTTACCTTAATACTGAAAGTTTCATAAGTTTGTCAAATAAAAATGCAGACTATATAATTTTGCCACTGGCGCCCTTTGCTATGGCCATGTGCTGTTTAATTACATTATGGAAGTTATTACCCTCAAACTTTGATCTTAAAAACTGTTTTGTGGAGTAATTTGCTTTCACATTCCTCCTACTCTTTCAGAATAGATGTCTGTCATTTCTCTTATTCTTTCTGATCTTCGGCTATATCATATTTTACTTTAAAAAATCTGTACTTAGATTTATTTTCTATATCTATGGAAATTAAGCTTCTGACAAATGATAGATCCAATCCTTACAAAATGTGGTTCGGCATATACTGGTTTATGGTGGTCCATTCTGGAATTAAATGTTACCAATGTATGATTTGGGAGCACGTAAAGTGGTTTAGAATTAAGGAAAAGGGCTGGCGAGACAGCTCAGTAGAATAAGCGCTTGCCTGGCAAGTATAAGAGCCTGCATTCCATCTCTGGTTCCGGAAAAAAAAAAAAAAAAAAAAAAAAAAAAAAAAAAAAAAAAAAAAAAAAAAAAAAAAAAAAAAAAAAAAAGGAGAGAGAGAGACAGAGAGAGAGAGAGAAACCTTTTTTCCTCCCTGGCTGTCTGAGCAGCTGTTGCCATCATGAATGACACAGTAACTATCTGAACCTGGAAGTTCATGACCAGCTGACTTCTTCAAAGAAAACAAATGGTCATTGATGTCCTTCACCCCTAAAAAGCAACAGTACCTAAGACACAAATTCAGGAAAAACTCACCCAACTGTACAGGACCATGCCAGAGGTCATTTCTGTGTTTGGGTTCAGAACCCATTTCAGTGGTGCCAAGACAACGGGCTCTGGCATGATTTATGATTCTCTCGGTTATGCAAAGAAAAATGAGCCCAAACATAGACTTGCAAGACACGGCCTGAATAAGAAGCAAAAGACCTCAAACGAGAAGCAGAAGGAACGTAAGAACAGAATGGGGAAAGTCGGGAGCCCCACAAAGGCCAACGTTGGTGCTGGCAGAAACCTAAGGAGAGGGATTCAGCATTGCATGTCTGTAGTGACTGTGAGTGTTCTCATGGAAGGATTTAATACACTGTAAAACCTCCAAGAAAGAAAGAGAGAGAGAGAGAGAGAGAGAGAGAGAGAGAGAGAGAGAGAGAAGAAAAGAACCTGTGTGAATATTATCAGTAAAGGTGACTATCACAGAATGGATGAAACCAACCCAAAATGGAAAAACAGTGCCAAGAAGACTACAAACTATATTATGAATTATGAAGAAAGACAGCAATGACAGCTGAGCATAGAATCTGACCATGAAAAGCAGAAGTGACAATGTGGGATCACGACTTAAGGCATCAGGTATTAGACATTCGGAAGACACATTAGTTAACAAGTGACGAGAAAACCAGTATCCTGAGCTCCTGGTTTGCTTTTTCTCTGTCCTAGTGTCTAGCGTTGAAGCTGGCAATCTTAAGTACAATTGAAGCTCCTATTGGGCCAAGCTGTGTAGGAAAAGCATGCTCAAATGCTCTAACGAAGAAATTTTATGCACCTATTTTTTGGTCTCTGCTATATAAAAACTACATGTGTAGAACTATATGACAAAATATTCTAGAAAAACTCAACAATATTCAAAAAATATAAGTTAACAATTTACAAATATAATCCAAGAAGCATTATTAGCAATCTCTGAAGTCATAATAAAAATCTTGCAATAATAGAAAACCAAAAATAACAAATGTTATATTTTAAAAGTAAAATTTAGAAGCTAGAAATCTATATAATCTTGAAGCAGACTTTTAGTCCAATACTTAAGTAAATTATAGTGTGCACTTTGGCAGCACATACATTAAAACATTAAATTAAGGCCGGGCATGGTGACGCATGCCTGTAATGCCAGCACTTGGGAGTCTGAGGCAAAAGTATCAATGTGAGTTCAAGACCAGCCTGGGCTACAAAAGTGAGCCCAAGCCCAGCCTGAACTGCATAGTGAAACCCTGTCTCAAAAAGACAAAAAACAAACAAACAAACAAAAAATAACATTAAATTAATTACAGAATTTGTGAAGAAAAACATCTAGATGCAAACGAGAAGTCATTAAATGTGGATAACAGAGAATACACTAAAGTCTCCTAATTTTTGATAAAGAGCATATATGTATGTATATATAGATGTTTATATTGTTGCTATTATTTTTTTTAGCAAAACTGGGGATTGAACTCAGGCCCTTGCTCTTGCCAGGCAAGCACTTATTCTACTGAGCTATCTCCCCAGCCCAAAGAACATATATGCTAATAACTTTAGCAAAGAGTGATAACAAATGTGCTTTTTTTTCTTTTTTTTTTTTTAAGAGTAGCATGGAAGTTCCATGGGGAAAAAGGCTGATTTCACAGACCCCTAGACAGGCTCAAACAGGCCAGAGTCCAAGGGAGCCTCAGCCCAGATTTGACCTGAAACCAAGCTATCCTGATGCATGGGAAAATCTCCCAATGAAGTCATGAGTGACAAATCTTCAGCTCACAGATGGTCATCCCCACACCCTTGGCAATCAGGACAGCCCCAGCAGCAAAGACACCGTGAGGTGGCAGGTAGAGGCCAGCAAAGGAAATACAGAAGCCAACCACCCCACAGGACACTCTAGAGGGCAGGAAGGAGTTTAGACTTCTAACAGCTCTGGTGAGAATCCTCCAGGAGGACTGGCCCAATAGCTCAGTGGATTAAAATGCCTGCAAGCAGGTGCAGGGGCCTGGGCTTTGATCCCCAGGCCTGCCATGCTGGCGCGGGCCTGTAATCCCAGCTTGTGGGAGGCTGTAAACAGGTGGATCGTTACAAGTCTGATCTAGTAGTGAGACCCTGAGCATCGTGTAGACCCTTCTCTAAAATACAAAAAAAAAAAAAAAAAAAAAAAAAAAAAAAAAAAAAAAAAAAAAAAAAAAAAAAAAAAAAAAAAAAAAAAAAAAAAAAAAAAAAAAAAAAAAAAAGAAAAGAGAAGAAAAGAAAGAGAGAAAGAAAGAAAGAAAAAGAAAAAAAGTCCTCCAGGATACTCCTTAAGCTGAGCTGGTCAGTATAGCAAAGTAGACACTGGAAGGATTTATGAACCATGCCAATAGTTGCTATGTTTAGAGGATGGGGTTGTGGTGCTTTTCCTAATAAAAATTCAGCCGGGCGTGGTGGCGCACGCCTGTAATCCCAGCACTAGGGAGGCTGAGGCAGGAGGATTGGTGCAAGTTCGAGACCAGCCTGGGCTACAAAAGTGAGCTCAAGGCCAGCCTGAGCTGCATAGTGAGACCCTGTTTCAAAAAGACAAAAAAAAAAAAATTCACTTACGTATTTCACTCATTGTTCTTTTTTTCATAATTAAAGGAAAATAAGTGTAGATTGTTGTCACATAGTTGAGAGACCATTAGTATGGCAATATTTCCTGTCTAAGACAAGAATTAATGACTAAAACCGGGCCCCTGGTGGTGCATGCCTGTAGTCTCAGCACTTGGGAGGCTGAGGCAGGAGGAATGGTGTGAGTTTGAGACCAGCCCGCACTATGAAAAGTGAGCTCAAGGCCAGCCTGAACTTCATAGTGTCCAAAAGACCAAAAGATCAAAAAAAAAAAAAAATTAATGACTAATTCTGTCTGATCTCCTGCTCAGTTTGTGAATTTGCACATTTAAAACTTGATAGAAATTGCAGGCTCTGCTGGTGTCAGAGTACATGCCTGTAATCCCAGTCACTCAGTAGGAGGATGAGGGGGAGGTGCGAGGATCTCCTGAGCCCAGGGGTTCACAGCCAGCCTGGGCCACGCCACAAGGCCCCCATCTCAAAACAACAACAAACAGAAACAGCAGACTTGAGCTCAGAAATTTCTGAAGTGTAAGAGCTGTCTCATTTGTTGCCAAGCGAGAAATCCGTGAGGTCCACCTGCAGGCCTCATTCCTGCAGGCTGGTTGGGGGCAGGTGCGCTCTGCGCCTGTTTCTCCAGGACTTTGGAGGTCCAGCTGAAGGCCAGAGGATCCGGAGTTCTGCTGACCTTGTGCAGGTCAGATGCTGGGGCCCTAAGGAGGGTGACAGTTCCCGCGCTGAAGGAGCAGCTAGCTTCCAAGGCTGGCCATGGAGCAAAGGAATCTTCTCATTGCACCTTCAGCGAGGCGCTGCGTTCACTGCCTACGTAAGGGTCCTCCCTTTTTTTTTCAATTTGCTATAAAAACAGCGTTGTATTCTGATACGGAGTTTCCTCCTTATGCAAGGAGAGGAGTGCCTTCCGGTGATTCATGGATGGTGTCTTAATTCTTTCATATTGTTTTTATTTTTGTATTTCAAAGCTCTGTGAGGATTTATTTCACGGAGTGTGGAGATGAGGCAGGCATTGCAGGGCGGAGGACAGGTGTCGCCCACACGCCGCCTCTTACACAACTGGCGGTGACGAGAGCTCCACTTGCACCACGGGGCCCCAGCAGGCGCCTGTCAGAAGCGCCCCCTGCTTATCTGATCGGCGAGGGTGCGCAGGGAGCGGCTGCACCAGCCCGACAGGTCCTGGTAGGAGCCACCATGCCTCTGGCGAATCCCTTTCCTCCCTTTCCTCCCCTTCCCGGCAACGCCTCAGAGGAGTACAGAATGGGGATAGTCAGAAAAAGCAGACACTGGGAGAATAATAACGTTGGTTTTGATGGTATAGCTTAGAGCAAATAAGTCACTTGATTTTTTTTAAATAAAAGAAGAAACAAATAATAGTAATTCAAAAAGAAACAGTATCCTTTTATTAGGGAGGGAAATTTATGATTTTTTAAGTAGGTCTTGCTATAATAGCTTTTTTTAAATAGCTATATATATATATATATATATATATATATATATATATATATCTTTGAGACAGGGTCTCACTATGTGGCTCAGTCTGCTCTTGAGCTCACTTTCGTAACCCAGGCTGGTCTTGAACTCCCAACGATCGTCCTGCCTCAGCCTCCCAAGTGCTGGGATCACAGGTGCGCATCACCAAGCCCGGCAGCATTTTAATAGTTTTGATACTTGATTTTGGTGATTTGGAATTCTAAGTTATAGTCATTGGGAAAGAATGTATCATACTCCATACTCGCATCAAATAAACCCGGTTTCATGCGCAGCAGTCACAGCTCCATTGGCTCAAACTTCCTGAAGCACACATCACAGAGGCCAGCGTAAACATGGGAAACACAAACACAACAACGCCTTATTCTTTACACTCCCCCAAATGCTTCCTTTTCCCCAGTCTTACTCAGCTGCTGAGGTACGGTTTCCTCGGAGCTAAGCAGCACAATTGGTTTCCATTATTATGCAGGTCAGAGATGGAGGCCCAAGCCAGTCTGCTGACTTACTTGAACCGTCCTGGGTTGTCCAGCAGGGCAAATCCAAAACTTGGACGAGGCTTCCTGACTTGTGCTCCTTAAACCATTTTTATTTCTGGCAAAAGGATCATTTCATAGCTCGCAGATTCTGTCACGGGAAATAGCCACTGATTTTTATGGATCCGTGTAGTTTGCAGGGCTTACGCACATTGGATTGATACATCATAGGGATTGAGCAGTCTGTTTTCGTGGACTATTAAAATAATACAAGCATCAGTCTCATGAGCAACTCAGGGCAGTCTTCCCTGGGAGTCCCCACGAGACTGCCCATTTCATCACGGTCTGCTTGGCCACTGCACCTTTCCAAGAGCATCATTTCTGCTCACTCCACCCTTCGACCCAGTTTCCGTCAAGAGCTGCCATGACAGCCGTTTTACTGCACAGACTGCAGGAGCCTGGCTCTGGCTTGAAATCTGGATCAGCAATTTTTAATCGGACTATTAAAGTCAGCCTGAAAAGGGCAGCAGTAAGGCGACACACTGCCAGGTTCACTTTCTTCCCCACCTGTTTGTTTAGATTCACCCCTTTCCCACCCAGGGCCAGGAGCAATTATGCAAATGTCATGGGTTAGCAAGGATTCGGGTTTGCGTAGATCCTGAGAGGCCACACATGGTGGGTTCTGAAGAATTTGCTGAGCTGCAGAATTGTCCCACGTGTGGCAACTGCATGAAGGAAACAGTGCTTCGCTCAGAGCATTGTGGTGACTTCTGGTCTCCTGATAAGAAAAGGATAACCAGGGCTGGGGAGATGGCTCAGCAGCATAAGCACCAGCCTGGCAAGTGGAAGGTTGGGAGTTCGAGGCTGGCTACAAACAGACAAAAGAAAAAGCTGACTAGGCACAGGTGGGAGCAGCAGGGTAGAAGTCGGCAGGGCCATTTACAATGTGGTAAATGTCGCAATGGCTAAGGGTCAGCTTTGCAGCTGCAGAATGAAACATGTGCTTTTCCCTTGCCGCAGTGATAGTGCATCCATAAGAACACAAGTGAAGCACCCATAGAAAGCTGAACTTTTATGTGATGAGCAAAGTCTAAGATACTGGAATATCCTTGGAAAGTCTAGAAATTTCTGTTAGTGAAACCAGTCAGGTTTTGCATGAATAATAACAGGAAGTTATATAATATGTAAGTTATTTATAAATTAGTTTACTCCATAGCGGTGTTCTTATTTTCATTAGGAGGAGGTCACCTATGTTGTTCCAATTAAGATTTCTACATAACTAGCACTCCATTAACAGAAATGAGCTGAAGGATTAAGAACTGACTGTGGCTCAGTGGTGCATTGCTTGCCTGGCAAGTGCAAGGCCAGGAGTTCAATTCCTGGTACCCGTCCCCCCAAACATCCTGATGGTAATTTTATACAGAGTACAAAATATGACTCTCTTTGGCAAAAACTTAAAGTCAAATTAAAATAAAAATGTGTTAATATGTATTTCTCCAAAAGTTATTTTTCTTTTCAAATACTTAAAGTAACCGGTTAAAAGTAAGTCAAAATGCATATAAAACTATAACCAAAATTATCTAAATCTGTTTAAAATGTACAGTCTTTTAGAGCTGGCCAGATAGCTTAGTACATTAAAGCAGCTGCCCAGGCTTTAATCTGAGGCATTGGTGCTGTGCCACCGCACCAGCAGAGCCGCTGAGAAACGGCTGAGATGGGGCGTGTGGTGTTCCCTGCAGAGCCAGCGCTTGGGAGACTGCAAACGGGAGGATCGCTAAGACTCGGGTCTGTGTAGTGAGACCCTGGAGACCCTGTAATGAATGAATGAAGGAAGGAATGAATGAGTATTTAGTAGGGTCTTTTAAAAATGTAATTAAATCCTTCTTTTCTTTTCATCTGTTTTTTCAGGGCAGGGTGTTGCTCTGAATTCCAAGCTAGCCTTGAGTTCGCTATCTAGCCCAGGCTGGGCTCAAAAACTCTGTGTGACCCACCTGCCTCAGTCTCCTGAGTGCTGGGATTATAGGCAAGTGTCACAATGCCCAGCTGTAGATATTCCCATAGCATCAGGACTATTTGCACTTCTAGAATTGAATATCCACTAGCTATTAATTTAAGATCAGTATTTTAGTTTATAGTTTGCTTACATCAGTATTTTCTGACAAAAATATACTATAAATGACATAAATATTACATAGAAGTATTCACATTAGAAAAATTACAAGGTAACATCTCAACAAGTGTTAAAATTAATTTAAATATATTTAGATCTTACTTTTATTTTTTTATTTTTTTTTTTTTTTTTGGCAAAACTGGGGTTCAGACTCATGACCTTGCACTTGCCAGGCAGGCACTTGTACCACGGAGCGACCTCCCCAGCCCCTAATTTAAATGTATTTAATTATTTCAACAAGATTGAAATATTGCAACATGCTATTAATATAAAATAATAAAGACTTTTTGCTGTTTTTTCTATACTCTTTTTGACATTTGGGGGGTAGTTTCTGAAAAAGACAGGGTTTCACTATGAGTTTAGGCTGGCCTAGTACACACTTTGCAGCCTGGATGTCCTCCAGCTCTGGAGACCCTCCTGCCTCAGCCTTTCAAGTGCTGGGGTTGTGGGCATGTGCTACTTCACCTGGCTCACTCTTCCTTCCTTTCTTTCTTTCTTTCTTTCTTTCTTTCTTTCTTTCTTTCTTTCTTTCTTTCTTTTAGATTAAGAAAGATACAAAAGTATATTTTAAATTCACAGCGTTTCTCCCTTGCACTAGTTGCATTTAGGTAACTTTTCTCCCTAGACAGAAACATTTCTTAGTAGCTATTTCCTTTCTTTATATATGCAACAAATTTTAAGACATTATATATGTCTGTTGATGCAATTGTTAATAAAGAGCAGTCACAATGCTTTTGGAAACTAGTTCTCCTTTCCAGCAGAAAGCTTACTTGAGTAAATTTATTGTGGGTGAACTACGTCCATGGTCCAAGTGTCTATCTTGAATCTGTTGGAACACTCACTGCTCCTTTAGCCGCAAAGCTACATGCCTTCCAGTATGCATGAGGAGGGCATTGTTAGCATTGCTGAGCGGAGGAGACAGAAGGCAGCAGCTTGCCCACAGCCACTCACATTAGGGCCAGAGAAAAAACAGAACCTGGTGGCGCTCGCCTGTAGTCCTGGCACTCAGGAAGCTGAGGCAGGAGGATTGTTGCGAGTTAAAGACCAGCCTGGGTTGCAAAGTGAGTTCAAGGCCAGCCTCAACTTCATGGAGAGAGCCTGTCTCCAAAAGACAGGTGCATGAGTTAATAATAAAGTCATAGAGCTGAAGTCTCTCCCGATTGCTGGTGCAAAAAGCTTTCCATTATTATACCATACCTGCCTAGTTACTCTCCAATAAATCTATGATCTATTGTGGATAAAATGCTAAAGAAATGTCTTATGAATAGAGTAAGTTGACTACTAGCTGGGACCTAACAAAATATGGTCAAATTATGTTCTTTCCTTCAGGATCGCCCTTACTTATTTTATGTCAACAAGGAAGAGATGAACACACATTACAAGAAATTTACTAAGAGATTGGTTATTACAGGGTTTTATGCTCAACATTTATGCACAAGCCATCCTTACTTGGAAACCTTTCCAATTATTTATAAAGTAAATTCTTACTAGTAATATAAGAAATGTTTCTGAATCTAATTCATCTTGGACAATGAAAAGATGCATGAGCTGGGCATGGTAGTGCATGCCTGTAATCCCAGCACTTGGGAGGCTGAGGCAGGAGGATCCATGCAAGTTCGAGACCAGTCTGGGCTACAAAAGTAAGCTCAAGACCAGCCTGAACTGCATAGCGAGATGCTGTCTTAAAAAGACAGACAGGGCTGGGGAGATAGCTCCGTGGCACAAATGCCTGCTGGGCAAGTGCAAGGTCGTGAGTTCGAACCTCAGTACCACCAAAAATAAAATAATAAATAAATAAATAAATGTTTGGGCCGGGCGGGATGGCTCAGTGATCTAAAGCGCCTGCTTGGGAAAGCTTGGGCGGCTTCAGGGACCGCGGTTCGATCCCCGGCACCACATGCTGCGCCAGCCCTGCCCTCGGGGCGGGCTGAGCCGGCCATAAAAATGAGTGAATAAAGAAAGGTTCTGAAACAAAAATAAATAAATAAATAAAATATTTTAAAAAAAAGACAGACAGAGAGAGACAGAGAGAGAGAGAGAGAGAGAGAGAGAGAGAGAGAGAGAGGAAAAGATACATGAATGTGCTGATCAGTTAAGTTAGTTTTACCAGACAGACCTTGTTGCTTAGCAAGTGGATTTAATTTCTCAGTAAAATGATCTTGGTAAATATAAGAGCATAATAATTCTTTCACAGTCTGCTTTGGATTCAGAATTGGAGAAATTTTCATGATCATTTAGGTATTGGTTCACTGCTAAACCATTGTAATTTAATTCTATAAATGTTCTGTCCAGCATAATACTCTCCAACTTATATAAAAAAAAAAAAAAAATTCCCAGAGAAATATCAACTGGCCCCAGATATGAAACTGGCTGTAACCAGTTCAAGAGCAAAATAATGGTTGGGAATGGCAGCAATGAGGTAGTGTGGTGGAAATTTATAGAATTCAATCACAGGGGCTGGTGAGACAGTTCAGTAGACTACAGCATCTAATTAGCCAAGCTTAGATAAGCTCAGGGACTGCGGTACGATCCCCTGCACCACACACTGTGCCAGCCCCGCCCCTGGGTTCCCTGAACAAAATCATAAGCTTCTGTCAAGCCTAAAATAGCCTGCATGTTCAAGTAGCTAGTATAACAGGTTTCACAATGATTAAGGACATAATCTCTCAGTTCATAACTAAATTCATTTCTTAATTTTACAGTGGAAAAATAAACAAAAAAAAATCCCAATTCAAGGATGACAGTGCTTATCAGCTCCATTTGTTTCATTCCTGGGCCAAAACTTTGTCTATCCTGAGAGATCATGAAATTCCCAATTAACATAGTATGCCTTACAGAGAGGCAACAAGTTAATATCTACAATAGCACAACATAGGAATATGAATTCAGATTTAGTACGATTGACTTTTTTCCTGCACATTTCTAAGGAATCTAAATCCCTGCCTTAAAAATAAAACAAAAAACTCAGTTGTCTACAGGTTAGTGTTTTTTCTTTTTCTTCCCTCTTTCTTTTCTTCCTTCCTTTCCTTTCTTCCCTTCCCTTTCCTCCCCAAGCTGGCCTTGAACTCGCGGCAGGCCTCCTGCCTCAGGTTCCAAGCGTGTACCACCACACCCTGCTCAGAACTGCCCTTCTGTCCACCTGCCTCCGTTGGATACATGTCTCTCTACCCAGCATCCCAGTTAGAGCCCGTGGGTGTGACCGACGCTTCCATCCTGCACTCAGCTCTACAATGTCTCTGGCCGTGTGCTGGGCACGGCTCACATGGAGGCACTGAAACCAACAAGAAACTTTGCTTGTAAAGGAGAGAGAGTTGATGAGCCATAATCAATCCAGCAAGGTGCTTTTAACTAATGATAAATACCATGGAGGAAATGGAGATGTGATATGAATATGGTGTACCTGCCTGGTAAGTACAAGGTCCTGAGTTTGATTTCTAGTACAAAAAAAAAAAAAAAGTATTCTTATAAGAGAGACCTCACCATGACTCTACCTCGAAATCCTCTGCTTCTTTGAACACGCACACCTTGCTGTTCCCGCCACTTTTGGAAGCGGCTCTGGAGTCTTCTTCCCTATATTTGTGCCACGAGGTTGCCTTGATGTCCTTGATCCCTTCAAAATGCATACCTCTCTCCGTCATTTTGACTTCAAAGAAGAGACACAAGTGGCCTCGTGCAGCTCTGGCCATTACGGTGGACAAGGACAGATTGTCACATTTCACCACCCTCCTTTGTTGCTGGATGGCACTTGGCAAGAAGCAGTCACTCGATTTTCTTAAATTGTGTTTTGTAATGACACTTACAAAAGGAGACTGCAGGGGGCCAGGGATATAACTCAGTGGCATAACTGCCTGCCTGGCAAGTGCAAAGACCCAAGTTCGATCCCCCGTGCCATAAACAAAACAAGACTGCAGAATGATACTACGTGTGACCAGAGGGTGATTCGTGACAGTGTGAAACTAACTGCAATGCGGGCAAAGAATTTAAACATTCACCGTATATTCTGATCTTCCGTGGTGAGATGACGACAAAGCTGGCTGCCAACTCTCCTCTCGGGAGGAGCTCCAGGAGCTAAGAGCAGGACAGGGTGGAGCTCAGCGCTCCAGGCTGAGGGACTGATGGCGCACCGAGGGCCTGGCAGAGGGGAACAGAGCTCTGGATTTTGGAAGAACATCCTGGGAAGACAGGGAGTGTGGACAGGTGGGAGCCAATAGACAGCTTGACTGATGCCAGTCCAGGCTTTCTTCTGAAAGCGCTGGGAAGCCATTTGCAGCCGTCAGGTATGGATGGGCCTGATCTGATGGCTCTGGTGGCAGGATGTGGGATACGGAGCGCAGAGCCTCATTCTTGGAGTCCAGGCTGGAGGCTGGAGACGCCCACTGGTGGTGGCATGTGTCAGGCAGAAGTGCAGGGAGGCCATGAAATCCACAGGTGTTGGTGGCAGTGCCCAGTGCCAAGCTGGAGGGGAGGGGGTGTGGCAGCGGCAGGGGCCGTGGCAAATGTTCTCTGCAAGTCACCTTTAAGCACTACGGAGGGAGGGGGTGTGAAATGTTGCTGGGCCCACTCAGGCAGGGAAAGAGTAACTTGCTTCACAGGTAGGTGCAAATCCCCGAGATAAAGCCACTGGTCCTTCTCACTGCCAGCCAACTACCAGCATCTCTATGTCAGTGAGGAAAAGGGCAACACTCAGCTTTGACGTTTTAGACACAGATGCGTGAGTTGCCTGTTGAATTTTTTCTACTGTTTTCGTGTTCTCCACTTTTATTTCACTTTTTTGAGACAAGGTCTCACTATGTAGCTTAGGCTGGCCTTGAGCTCACTTTGTAGCCCAGGCTGGTCTCAAACTCTCAACAATCCTCCTGCCTCAGCCTCCTGGGTGCTGGGATGACAGGCGTGCGCCACCCTGCCTGGATACTTTCCAGCACTTTAAGTTCTGTCTCCTGAGCACTTACAAATCTGTTTCTTCCCTCACAACCTCATCATCTCTTTCTTATGCTGTCACCAAAGCATGCTGGCTTCTCTGTGACGCCTCAGGCAAATGGCAAATCAAGACCATTATCTAAGGCATAACTATCTCTGCTTGTCCCCACGTCTATAAGCCTGTACACTGACTGCAGAATAAAGACTAAAGAATATGATTATTCTGCAGCATATACTGCATGGTGGGCTCAGGAGATAAGCTACGCAGCAAGCGCGAGGGCCAGAGTTTCATCCCCAGTATCACATGCCTTGCCAGCCCTGGAACCCCAGCTCCGCCGCGTTGGCCACCAAGACCAGGAGTGGGGACACGCACCTGTAATCCCAGCGCTGGGTAGGTTGAGATACAAGGATCGCTACGAGTCTGAACTGTGTAGTGAGACCCTGTATCAAAGCATTCACTCAAGAAAGAATATATACTGCCCGGTTTACTGTTCTGTTCTTCACGGGTGTGCCTAGAGCATGGCTTTGATAGGACTTCCATGGGGCTTCCCTTCCAGATTTCAAGGAGCAACATCAGAGCTCTGGGCCACCCACTGTCTTTGTTTTGCTATGCTAAAATAATGGTTTCCGCTACCGGTGGTGGTAAACCACAGCAGGTGTCAACGGAAGGCTGTTGATCACGGAAAGCTCTAAGGTACGCCACCGCTGCATCTGGACCGTGAGCACCTTCACCACAGAGACAATGCCTGACTGTCATTTGGGGCTTTCCTAGGGGGAAACAGTACAACACAGGACACTTAATTGTAAGATTACTTTATAGAACAGTCACCCAAAGAGCCATACGCTGAAAGAGAGTAGGATATCTGCCCACGCATTAAAGACCAAAGCACCCAGCCGGGGGCCTGGATTCCAAGGTCATGTTCTACAGGAGTCCAGCTGAAGACCTGCAGCCCATGGCAGTGTCCGCCTGAGTCCTGCTGGAAGCCAAGAGCCCAGGACAATGTCTCATGCAGGCCCGCTTTATGGATCTGCGCTGGGAAGGCCCGAAGGCCAGTGGTGGAAGCTGGAAAGTCTGCGCCAGTGGCACGGAGGATCTGTGCCAGCGGGCTGGGGGATCTGCGCTGGAGCCAGGCAGCGATGCTCACGGGGAGGATCCGAGCTCCCCTGAGAGGTACAGCCCAACAGGCTCCTCCCAGGGGACCAACTGCAGCCCCAGGAGAAGCAGCAGCTCCAGGGGCCCAGCGGGTCCTCATCTTCCTCTCCACTTCGGCCTCTTCTGCTCCCGGCCACCGTCCCAGGCAGGGCCTCCCACGTGCAGCGCCACGCTGGCTCGGTTCAGCTGGGTGTGGCACGCTGGCCACCCGTTGGCAGCCCACCACACTGCCCTACACAGCCCCATAACTATCACACAGAAACTTCGCCAACGCTTGGAGAACGAATGAATCAACGCTTATTCACAACACACGCGTCGGCAGCAATCTTTTCTAGGAACCTCTGTGGGCAGCCTCAAAATCTGTAGAAGACATTTTCGCTTCACTGCGTAATACCATCGAGGGCTATTACCCTCAACAACATTGGTGACAAGAGGAAGACAGAAGTATTATTGGAGTATTGACTGGGTGCCAGAGGCTGAGGCAGAGACTCACCGTTCAACATTATATAATAAACAAAGCGTTATTTATTATTAATTGTTCCCGTTTAGTGTACTCACCTTTTTACTTATCTGTTATTTGAGAGTTGTAACTGATTCAGAGCCAGTTGTTATTTTTTCTTCTTTTGGTATCAGGAATTGGACTCACGGCCGTGTGCTCGCCAGGCAGGCGCTGTGCTGCTAGCTATATCCCCAGCCCCTAGACCAGTGGCTCTCCACCTGTGGGTCACGACCCCAGCGGGGGGCGAATGACCAAAACACAGGGGTCGCCTAAAGCCATCGGAAAATGTTATTTATTTGGAATTACAGTTTTGAAGTAGCCACCAAAATTATTTTTTGGTTTGGGGGTTGCTGCAACATGAGGAACTGTATTGCAGAGTCACGGCATTGGAAAGGTTGAGAACCACTGCTCCTGGAGCTACTTTGGAATAATAACAAAACGATAACAGCTGACATTTGTCGAGTATGTTTACTACTTTATATGGTTGACCTTTATTGCTATACACTAACAGAGGAGTTGCTATCCTCAAACCTACTTTAAAAATACCCTAATTATTCTTCAGAATAAAACCCTACAATTAAAATGACTGCAACATGTTCTATTTTTCACTTTTTAGTATCTATTCATTTGTTATTTATCATTTAAAACAGTCAACTTTTGGAATGTCTTACTTTTTTTTTTTTTTTTTTTTTTTTTTTGCAGGATCAGGGTTTGAACTCACGACCTTGCATTTGCCAAGGAGGCACTTGTGCCACAAAGCTATCTCTCCAGCTCAGAACGGCTGAAAATTTAAATAGAGTTTGCAAAGACAGTGCAGCATTCTCCAACCTCCATGCTGCGCTTCCCGTGCCAATGACGTCTCACACTACCGTGTTCCATTTGTCACAGCTACTGAACCCATACTGAGTGCCCACTTCATTCAGGTTTTCCTAGTTTTAATCCAATGTTCCCTTTGCCCTTGCACAGAATCATGCCTCTTTAGCTCCTCTTGCTAATGGCAGCTTCACTGACTTTCCTTATTTGTTTGTTCCTCCACAGGTTTTTCAATAAGTAAATTCATTAGCTGATTAATTGATTCATGCAAAGATTCCTTGATTCCTTGATTCCTTGATTCATTCATTCATTCAGGGATCGGGCCCAGGGTCTCATGTGGAGCTACAATCGCTGCACACTCCATCTCAGCTTTTAGATTTGAAGTCAGGTCTCGCTACATTGCTAGGTTTCTCAGGCTGGACTTGAACTCGGGATGCCTCTGCCTCAGCCTCCCAGAGCTGCGCACCATGCCCAGCCTCCTTGACAGCTTTAGGGAACACTACTTAGGTTTTTTTGCAGAGTGTCTGTTCATCAGAACTGACCTGATCGTTTTTCACGTGATGAGGCTCTGGGGGAGGAGAACCCCAGCGGCCTTTCTGCAATGCCCTTTTTTGTCACAGCAGAGCAAAGGTGCACACCGTCAGCACCTTTCAGATGATCGCTGATACTGATCTTGGTAATCTGGCTGAAGAAGTGTTGGTGCGACTCATCCGCTGCACTCGCTGTTTTCCTTGTCTGTCGGTTTGGCACTGTGTGTATATTGCTACATGTGCTCCTAAGGCCTTTGATTTTTAAATAAACATCCTTTGTTAAAGCAAGAAAAAGAACATGGTTAAGCCCCCAAACTCTGATTTTCACTGTAGGCACAAGGAGAAGTGATGGCAATACTTGGTGTACTTATCTCTGAAACCATGTGTGTCAAAAACTTGAAACACAAAGCAGCACAGTAATAACAATGAGGGAAATTTGCCCTCATGAGCCAAAAGCAACAGTCAAAATGATTAGTATACATTTCATGTTATTGCTAGAAATGCTTGTTCAGGGTTTTCTTTGTAATTGTAATACTTAAAAATATTAATGGAGTGTATTTCCTGTCGATCCGTGGGAGGTGCACTTATAGCGCACCATGGACTGCCCATCTCATATCACGGTGACAAAGTCATCCCTAAGGCAATCACAACACACTAGGGTCTCTCCTTCTACCTTAGTAATACGACGCAAAGCTCGAAAATGGTGAATCGGGCTGGGGAGACAGCTCAGCAGTGCAAAGCACCTGCTTAGGCAAGTTTGGGTAAGCTTAGGGACCGAGGCTCAATCCTTAGCACCACACGCTGTGTCAGCTCCACCCACAGTACAGGCTGAGCTAGCCACACACACACACACACACACACACACACACACACACACACACACACGCACAGGACGAATCAGTTTGCCCGAATAATTTTCACTTACCCAGAATGGATAATGGAAACATCTCAGTTTCATGAGGTTTAAGCAATTTTATTCAAGCAGAATAACATGAAACAATCCACTTTTCCTCTCTATTTTATACTGTGAGAGTCACTTAGACCTCTCTTCTATCATCTGCCATCCACAGACTTAAATGCTTGACTCTAGCGTATGCACGTAGCAAGGTCAGGGATGTTATTCCCCTATGAGGAAAAAGTCGCACCAAGTCCTATAGGCCGCTCACTTCCAATTTTTACCTTAATCCCCTCCAGTGTGGCTCTTGTATTTTGAAATACGATTAGATTCTTTTGGGCCAGTCTGTATTCATTTGGGGATTGCCCAATCTCCTGAATGAGTTTTTTAAAAATCTGCATATGTTCAGTGTCCCTCTTTGCCGCAGATGTCTATGGGTTGAGAAACAGGGTCACCCACTCACAAGCCCAGTGCCACACAGATAGTTTCCCTCCCATAAAAAAATAATCTCCACTTCCTGTGTTCAACTTCCTGCCCTCAGATGCTTTTACTAGCATTGTAGTTTCACCTATCCAGAAATGTCCAATGCTTAGCATCACATCCACTGGCAGTGTGCGTTTTTGCATTGGTGCCATCTCTGCCTTGTTGTGCTTGGCAGTTTATTTCTTTTAATGGCTGGGTGACTTTCTGTTGTATCATGTGGTGTATGTTAATCAATCTACTTCACGAAGGGCATCAAGGCTGCTTCCAGTTTGGGTGATGGTGAGTAAAGCTGGTATAAACATCCAAGTACAGTTTTTTTTTTTGTTTTTTAATAAGAGAACAACTGTTGCTCTTCACTTGTTTCTCTCCTTTCTTCCCTCTTTCCTGCACTCTGTCTTGTTATAATAGAATACCCAAGGCTGGGTAGTATACAAAGCACAGAGCTTTCTTTCCCCTGGTTTGGAACTCTAGGAAGCTCAAGATGGAGGGGCTACTTCCGGTAAGAGATTTCCCGCCTTCACCCCGAGGCGGAAAGCAGATGTGTCGAAGCCTGTGCACAGGCGCGAGGCCAAATTCAGTTTCAAGAGCTTTTATACTTAGCATCAATCTCTTCAAGAGGGTGGTGCCTTCATTCCTGAAACACCTCCTGTCAGGGCCCATTTTCCAATCCTGTTGTACTGGGGATTAAATGTTCAACAAATGGACTATGAAGCCATAGCAGAAGACACTGACTCTAGACAGCCCTTACCATTGAGCAATTTCTGGTGAATTGTATATTGGACTGTATTCTGTGGGCCAGAGCTCCCAGAGTGGATAAGCTCAATGACTCTGCTTCTTCGTGTATGTCTGGACAGCTCATAAATATAAATAAGAATATTGTGTTTCTAGGTATAGTGTAGGAAAGGTGATACGGGTAGAACTGGTATGCCTAGCAACACTTACCAGCTCTTGTCTGACTTTCTCACATGTGACTGGTGCCCCCTAGCGAACAGGGAATTAACCTTGGCGGTCACTGCCGAAGAGGTCAAGGACATAGCTGACAGTGTTTTAACAGCTTTGCATTGTTTTGAACAACTTGAGGTTTTCTGTGTGGATGGCAGTGAGCAATGGAAAATGTTTTCCATAAAAAAACATTCCCTATTCCACGATACAGAAGTACTCAGCAGTTAATTTTGCAAGTGGAGTGTAAAGCAACCCGCATTTTGTTATATAAAACTAAATAAGTTGATCTTTATTTACCTTCAAATACAGAGACTGGAATAGATGTTTTCATAGCTACCAGCATACATCTGATACATATAACTGGAGGTTAGGCTTGGGAAAAACATCATTTCAATCCAAAAAATGTTATTTTGGAACGAACAAATTTAGTCCAAACTTTAATTTGGTCTAATAATTTGCACTTTGAATACAGTAATTTAAGGTGGTGTGATTGTTATACAATAAATCTATTAATCTTAATTGCTTTCTCTCCCTCAAACTCTTGAAGGAGAGAAATACACAACCTTCCCATGCTTTGAAAGGACTGAGTTATAATTATCATAAATATTTCTTAATTACTACTTATAGGACTGTGTAAGCACCGCATCATCAACCAACCAAAATAGTTCTCACTCTCTAGTACATTCCCAGTATTAAATATAAACACGACTACCAAGTCAATTGCCAAGAAAGTCATACAGAAAACAGAAGATAGCATTTACCTAACATGACCAGTGGCAAGGAGCACAGGGAGGCACTCAAACACAGCGGCCATGAAAATAAGCCACCCTGCGCCTTCAAGTGGAGAAAAGGTTAAACGGAAGGTAGCTGGCCCATTTAAATAACAGGTGGATAAAAGGGACACAGGACTCTTTCCAAAGATCTTGATTTAGGTCAGAAATGGTCACATTATGAGTTGCTTGTGGAATAACTTTGTTACTTCTCAGGGGTAGCCTCTGTCATTGTCCCCTACACTGTTAACTGAACCTTTTGGGTTTTTTTTGTCTTTTTGAGACAGGGTCTCGCTAGCAGCTCAGGCTGGCCTTGAGATCACTTGGTAGCCCAGGCTGGTGTCGAACTAGCAGCGATCCTCCTGCCTTAACCTCGCAAGTGCTGGGATTGTAGGCCTGCGTCACCAGGCTAGGTCAAAAGAAAAAGGGAAAATATTAAAGAAAATTGCTTATTGATCTGCTATCCATTTCGACTGGCCTTAGGCCCTGGGCTTAGGCAAAGTCCTGCAACCTCCCCAGCTGCAGGAGGCCCAGTTGTCCTGCGCGGCCGCCCCAGGGTGCAAGGAGCACGCCGGGCGCGCGCACGCGTGGGTCCAGCAGAGCGATAGTGCGCGGGCGGCCCGCACGCTCTGCGGCCTTTGGCAGCTCCGACATGCGTCTCCCTCGCCATTGCGACGACGCCCGCGCCGCGAAGGCGAACGACACGCAGCGCGCGGACGTCCGGCGCGTGCCAGCCGAGCCCGGCGCCCGCCCGCCCACCAGTCCCTATGGCGCGGGGCCTGCCGTTCCCGCCATTGCTGCAGAGGGGTGTGAAGCGACCGGAGACCCTCCAGGGGCGAGCGGCCAGAGTGCGCCTGCGCGGCTCCGGCCCCGCCCCTCCGGCCCCGCCCCGGCCCGCGCGTCACGTGACCCGCGAGAAGATCGGAGCCGGGCGGCGCGCCGCGGCAGAACGGTGCGCGCGAGCGCTCGGGCGGGACCTGTTCCTCCTTCGCTGCCGCTACTGCTGCCGCTGCCGCTGTCGCCGCCCGGCAGCCGCGACGCCTCCATCACTCAGCCCGCGGCCCCTGTCGCCGCCGCCGCCGCCGCCTCCCCGCGGGAGGACAGGACGCCGCCCGCAGGTGCCCCGCCGTGCCCGCGCCGCCGCCGCCGCCGCCGAGTCAGCCTTCTCCCGGGTCCGCGCCGCTCTCCGTCGCCATGGGGCTCCTGGACGCGGGGCCGGACGGTGTCCTGAGCGTGGTGTCCACAGCTCTCAACGACACGGTGGAGTTCTACCGATGGACCTGGTCCATCGCAGGTGAGGATGCTGCGTCCGCGCTCGGCCTGCATCCCGCCGCGCCGCGCAGGCCTGCGCTGTCGCCCGCCCGGTCCCCGGCGGCCGCAGCCCCGGGAGGCAGTGACGCGCGCCAGGAGGGGCCTCCGGGGCCGCCGCACCCCGGTCGGACCCCCCAGGCCGCCCACCCGCGCGCTGCTCGGCGTTGGACGCGGCGCTGTCGGGCGCGCACGGGCGCTGCGGCGCGCAGGGCCCCGCGGAGCCGCCCCGCAGCTGCCGGTGGCTGCGACCGACCCCGGCCGCCGTGTCCTTCCATCTAGCTCACCCGTGCCTGCTGCAAGGCGACCCGGAAAGTAAAGCAGTATCGTCTGGCGGCTGCAGGGCGTTCTTGCTGAGCCTGCTCCAGCCCCAGATCGGCTGGAGGTGATTGTCAAGGCTTTGCGCACTGCGGTGGCGCCGCGGGAGGGGGTAGCCCTGGGGAGAAATTGCAGGCTTTCGGCGGAGGGTCTCCCTAGCAGCGCCTAGAGGTTGTTCGGGAAGCCTCCGTACATAGGAGTTCTGAAAGCAGCGAAGTTTTTTCCCTTCAGTGATTGCGCAGAACTGTCATTTGTTTGGTGTATATAGATTTTCTAGCAGAAGCATTTGTGGTGTTCTCCATTTTTGCATTTTGCCATTTCCATTTCAAAAGTTTTTTTTGTTTGTTTGTTTTTTTTCCCCCTTTTTGAGACAGGGTCTCACTGTGCAGTTCAGGCTGGCTTTGAGCTCACTTTTGTAGCCCAGGCTGGTCTCGAACTCACAACGATCCTCCTGCCTCAGCCTCCCAAGTGCTGGGATTACAGGCATGAGCCACCATGCCCGGCTTCAAAAGTTTTTTTTTTAATCAATGACATTCAGTGTAAGGGATTTTTACAAATGATCTTGTGTAAAATTTCCTAGTCCTTTTTCAGGATGGTGCTACATCCCAGCAGTGGAAGAAGTTAACATTTTTCTTATTCCTTGGAAATGAAAATATGTTTCTGCTGTTTTTGTGTTTGTTGTCGTTAGAGGAAGAGGATGTTTATTGAATAAACAGTGTAACACATAGGGTACAGGTTGTGGGGGAAAAATGTTAGCTGAGGGGGTTACTTTTGGGTAAGGTAATTTTTTTTTTTTTTTTTTGGACATTGATGGCTCGTTATGTTCTCCAGAAACATGCTCTTTTTTAGGAGATCCCAAATTTGGCACTGGCAGATATTATCTGAAGATGGTTAAAGGGTGCTTTTTAATGGAATGTTTCATCCTTCAATCTGTGCAGTGTGCTGGTGCCCTTGTACGGCACCTGCCAAACCTGGGCAGCATGTATTCCTTGTCTCTGTGATTTTCTTCTTGGAGGCTTGCATCAGTCTCTCATTACACAATTCTGCAGAGCTGAGTATCAGACAAGCTCTTTGGGAGGTAATTGTGCTTGCATACTTGGAGTTAGACACTGTGCCTGGGTAGCCAGGGCCACACCTAGGAGTTCCCACACTTGTCTTCCCTTCATCTCCTGGTGCTTTCTCACTTCCAGAGTCAAAGGAAGAAAAACGGACATAGAATGCACTTTTAGTTGCTTTGATAGTTTTACATTCTTTTATTTAGAGGAGTGGGACTCGTAGGTTAGTGCTGGGACAGAACCAGGGCCTCTTGCAGGCCAGGCAAGTACTCTGTCACCAGGCTACTTCTCCAGCCTTGGAACTCACCGTTCTGGAGAGATTAATTGTTCCTCTGACCTTTGTGTCAGAAAGACCACTAATGGATCTGGGCAGTTGGGTGCCATTGAGGTAAATGAAAGCGCGTGTGAGTAGGTTTTGAAGGCCACATCAGATGTTGTTGTGGCCCCGCAAGCCTGACATCGCCGCAGCAGGTCGCAGGGAAGGTACTCCTCCATGTTGATGACAGCCCTCAGGAAACCTGAGCCTGCTTCCCAGCCTTCTGAAATTGTAGGCAGAGTACTGTATTTCTTACCCATCTAGAGCTCAGTGCCTTGGGTCAGGTCTGTCTTGCTGCAGGGCTGTGCAGAAGATACCAGCAGCCCAAGGCACGCCTCTCCTGCACCTCCTCCTTTGCTGGGCTAGCATGTTCCCTCTGTTCAGCCTGACCACACTCTTCTGATTCCAGGGGCATCTTGGCATCATTTCAAGGATCTGGATAATGGGGCCTCCAAGTAGGAAAAACGGACTTATTAGATGGGGCTGAAAAATGTTGGTGGATGAGACATTTGGAAAGAAAAAAAAAATTGGGTAGGAGGGAAAGATAGATTTGAGAAATAGGGGTGTGATGAAAGGTGCAAATTTCTGGGAGGAGCAGGAAAGGCTTCCAGTACCTGGGCCGCCACAGGGCGCTTCTTCCTCTTTTATTAGTTCACAGGTCTTTCATTGAGTTTTCCAGCAAAGTACAGATAAAATGTATCTGCTGTGGACTGTTGTAAGAGATACAGGTTGAGGTCTGCGCAGTATATCTGATGGCCTTATGAGATTGCTGCCCTTGGGAGCATTTTTTCTGAAAAAGACGTTTGAGGCATCGCATCAGGTGGCACTACTTCATAAAACATCCAAATGTATGGAGACTGGGCTTTTCAAGGCACACAGGTGGCAAAGACAGAACGTGACCTTTAGGACGTCAACACGGAAAATGTTGCTTTAAGCTACTCACCGACACTCAGACATTAGAATTGAAACTTTGAAAAGACTGTATTTTGAGAAACACAAGACTGATGTTTTCAGCACCATGATTCCAATCTTGTATGTATTTACTAACCCTTCCCTGAGGTTTGTATATGTTGGATATTGTGGTGTTTTAGATCACTGAGTATACAGAAGAGAAAATTCAAACAGAATATTGCAGTTTTTCAATTTTGTTTGTGAAATTTGAAATTACTCCAATTTAAAATAAACCACTAGACTGTGGGGGAAAAAAAAGTGACTTTTCACTTCTCTGCATGTTAGGTTTAGATGTGTGGGGTAAGGAAGGCAGCGTTGGTTTATATTAGAAGAAAGCATACGCTGAAGGCGGAAGGGGCAGTTGACATTGGAGTAGGTGCAGTTATGGCACTGTTGCTCTCTTCTGTCACTTTATGAGCACATTAAATTGATTAGGGTGGGGATCTTAGGCTCAGCCGTGCATCCACTTAAAGAAAGTTGTGTGTAATTTGTAAAAACTAGTAAATCTAACTACTCCCCAGGCTGTAAATATAAATTCATCTATATTATCCATTGTATCCATTTACTGTCCTTTCAGTAATATCTTTCTGCTTGTCCAACATTTAGGACAGAAACACCATAGAATTGACAGGACACCCACAGAAAAGCCTAGCGTTCCCCAAGCCACTATTTCCTTTTTGATGATATGATTTTAAATAGGCATTGTTTATGAAGCTTGGGTGTGCATGTGTGTGCATGCATGTGTGTGCGTGTGTGTGTGTGTTGGGAGGTGGGTGGCCTGAGCTGGGTAGGAGAGGGGTCTCTGGAGGTGGTGGCGGGGTGTGGAAGCCCAGCTTTGTTACCGCTCATTCTTTTCCCATTTGCCGTGGGAAATGACAGTGGGGCTGTGCGGGTGGGGTTGGGGGGCCCTGGACCACGGTTTGTAAAGGCTGGGCGCGGTCACTGCCATCCCCCTCTTCCAGCGTCATGCTTTGAGGGCCTTGAGGGCTGTGTGGTGGCACCTGCCGGGTGGCACAGTGGGAGGCCACCACCCCTTCCTACCTCCGGGTCTCCAGGTGCCCCTGGCTTAAGCTGTAGAAGGCTCAGGCCGCTTCCTTGCTGCACTGTTTTAGCTGCCTTCCCTGAGGGTCTTTGTCCCTGCGCTTGTGTGACTGCAGGGCAACTCTGAGAGACTGTTGGGACAGGTAGATGAGGTGTCAGGGACAGTGGGGACTCTCACTGAAACTGGGGAAACTGGGAATGCGAGCAGAGCGAGTGAGTCACTCGGTAGAACTGGGGCAGAGAGTTATACCTGCTCCATCAGCTGGGAGTGGTCCTGGAGTAAGAGCAGGTTTATCCCGGGGAGGCCTCCGGGGAAGCCCCACGAGCATGCGCTTTACAAATTGCACCGTGGGCTGGCGAGATAGCTCCAAAGACTAAGCGCCTGCTTTGGCAAGCGCAGGGACCGGCTTCAGTCCCTGGCACCGCAGGCTGCGCTGGCCCCACCCCTGAGCCAGCGTCTGAGCCTGGCCACGGTGGCACGTGCGTGTAACCCCAGTGCTGGGGAGGCTGAGAACAGAAGGACTGTTGCGAGTCCAAGCTCTGCAGTGAGACCCTATACCAAATAAATGGAAACAAAGCAAAACAAAGCACTGCACCACGTGCATTTATCAGTCGTATGACTTGTCACATTCAATGTGTAGTTTCTCATTGCCTAGAATAGGTGTCGTTTGCCAGGCTTATCATAAGAACCCAGTTACCATTTTAGCTTGTTTGAGAAAAGACATGTTAAGTTTTGGGGCAACTGATTAAACATGCATTTGTTGCTCACCAGCTTCTGACCCCGGATCTCCCGGGTCACTTTTCCAGAGGCCTCCCCTCAGCGTTGCACAGCCTCTGCGAGGGCAGCGCTAGCTTAGGCCTTTTGGTTCGGGCTGGGTTTTATCCTTCCCCGCAGTCTGATCGGAGGCAGCAGACTGCTGGACCTCCGTGGTTGAGGTTTCCATCCAGGCGGGCAGCACCGCGCTGCAGGGGTGCCCTCCCATTGTGGGGGAGTCCCAGGAGGGTAGTCACAGATGCAGATTCCCAGACCAATGCAGAGTCACAGGCTCAGGGAGACAGTTTTAAGAATTATACAGATTTCAGACCGTGCTTTTGTGATCTTAGGAGCCACAAAGCGCTTCATCCTTTTAAAATTCAATATTTTTCCCAAGTCACATGATGATGTCATCTATGAATGATTTAACATCATTAATGTATTATTTTCTATTTATTGAGCCCCTTTCTTTCAATTAGGTTATACATTAGCTGAGCCTGTCTTTTCTCATTTCAGACCCCTTTTTCTTCCTCCTCATTATTAGGATTTTTTTTTGTGTGTGTGTTTTTGAGACAGGGTCTCATTATGCAGTTCAGGCTGGCCTTGAGCTCACTTTTGTAGCCCAGGCTGGTCTCGAACTCACACTGATCCTCCTGCCTTAGCCTCCCGAGTGCTGAGATTACAGGTGTGTGCCACCACGCCCAGCTTCATTATTAGGACATTTTGCCTGTATGAAGCAAGCAGAATATTATCCTTTAGAATAAAAATCTGCTGTATTAGGGAATATTTTTAAAATCATAGGGGCCTGGACTTTTAGGAAAGAAAGGGGAAGAGACCTGCTTCTCTAGCCATGTTGCATAGCCCACTGGCCTGTGGGTACAGTGTCCACGGTAGGTCACCCCACACCCTGTGGCCTTACCAGTCTCCCTACACTCACATCTAGAAACCTTTTTTTACTTCACTCTTAGTTTCTGACCATCTGTGTAGGCTGGGACAGTGGGCTCCCTGGCGGCACCTGTAACTGTTAAAATCTTCGTGATTAGTCA
Source organism: Myocastor coypus (assembly GCA_004027025.1). Lineage (NCBI taxonomy): Eukaryota > Metazoa > Chordata > Mammalia > Rodentia > Myocastoridae > Myocastor > Myocastor coypus. The sequence goes on from PVJA010000735.1 coordinate 150,536, forward strand.
CACTTCTGTGTATTTTTCTCTCAAATGCTGGGGAGCATCGCATATATTTATTGATTTGATATTTGAGATGCCTCCTCAGGCTAGCAGACTATTGGATAGGGATTTTTATGGTTAATAAACACTAGCAAAATTCTAGCTCACATTAAACTGGAAAAATTTGAAATTTTTTTTTCATTAATTTGTCATAAATGGTTGACACTAAGAATGGATTAAACTATGAAATCATTTAGTAGTGCAAAGGAGCGATATAAAGCCACACACGTGCTCCTTTCACTGGCTGTGTACATACACTGGTGACGCACGTGGAAGTAGCGAACTCAGAGAGCTCTGAAGGGGGATTTAGAAGACCAACACAAGTCCTGGGGTTCCTGTAGCTTGCTCAGACACTTTGCACAATTTTCACTTGGCTTGTAGATTAAAAGGTAGGATTGGGCAATCACTAAGGTCTTCCTTGATCCTGGGGTTCTGGACACAGAAGAATCTTTCCTTGTTTGCTTAGGTGAGGTACTTTCAGTTGATGTGCATTGCTCCTCAGTGAAGAAACCTCTGTATAACAGTTCAGATATTTTCCGAGAAGATTGTTATCATCATGTATGAAAGAGTGAAGATAGCAGATTTGTACTGTCGTCAGGCTTGTGCATTCCTCCAAAAGAAATAGAGAAGTAGAGAAACGGAGGATGCCTGATGGGAGAACCTGCTCTGTAGCTGCGCTTTGCTGGTGGCTGCAGCTCTAAACCTGTTTAATTCTCTGTGTCCCTTGAATAACCAAGAGGGAACTGGTTCGTGGAAAATGGGAGCTCCAGCACAAGGCGCAGCGCCCTCAGTTGTGTGTTCCACTTACCATGCATGGTCAGCCGCGGAGGCGGCCCGGGATGCAAGCTGGGGCCAGCTGTCTGTGTTCCTGCAGTGCCGAAGCAGGTGCTTGGCCTCCTCAGTGAATTCTCCTGTTTCCTGAAAGAGTTAGCTGCTAATCTACACTCAGCCTGAGCTGCTGTAGATTTTTTTTTCTATAGAAAAAAAGTAACATTTTGTCATACATAATTATGAAGAGTTTTCAATTGTCAACACTGTATATTTGATCATTTCTGACAGGCATGCCTTTATTTTATTTATTTTATTTTACTTATTTATTTTTATTTATTTGCGGTACCAGGGATTGAACTCAGGACCCTGAGCTTGCCAGCCAGGGGCTTATTTTACTGAACCATCTCCCCGGCTCTTTAATACTTTTACATTGCTGGAAGTATGTAGGTCTAAACAGTAAGGGGAAACAAACCAAATGGTTTTGTGCTTCTCAGATAATCAGCATTCTTATTTTTCCTATCTTCTGTCACTTTTTCATGGAATATTGTCATTGTTAGTAAAGGATCTTACAATCATTTTAATTGACCTCTGAGCCTTGAGATTTGCAGGAGGGGCCACGTTAATTCACTAGGAACCAGTTCCTCATGTGTAGTCAGATGAAAGCATTTGTGATTTGCACCTGGGGCTTTCAGAGAAGTGAGCTTGTTTTGTTTTCCTTTTTTGTTTATCAAAATTTTCAGATCACTTTTTTTTTTATATTTTAGGGAAGGGTCTTACAAGGTGCTCAGGGTCTCACTGTGAGTTGTGCTCATAGTGATCCGCCCGTTTACAGCCTCCCAAGAGCTGGGATTACAGGTGTTCGCCACCACGCCCGGTCTCAGTTGATGTCTCAGCGCGCTCCTGGGGGCAGGGCCAGCACGGCAGGCCCAGGGATTGAGCCCCTTGGTCCCTGCTAATCCACTGAGCTGCTTTTCTGGTCCTAGATCATACATTTTTAAATAATTTCATACATATTTTATGCTCATGTTTATAGCAGCATCTGGCAAGGCCAAGAGGTAGAAACAACTGGCATGCCCCCTGATGAGGGAGCAGATGACGGTGGCGGGCAGACAGTACCCACCAGGCTTAAACAGGAAGGTGGCAGCAGGCAAGCCTGGGAGGCCCTGTGCTAAGTGGAACAGGCCAGACAGAAAGGTAAATTACGTGTGAGTCCCCTCCTGTGGGCTTTATAGGGACAGTAGAACGGGGGCTTCCAGCAGCCAGAGGCGAGACTGAGCGACACATTGCTGTTCAGGGAATGAGTTTCACTTTGGAGAGGTGGCGTGGTGAGACTGGTAGCACGGTGTGGTGAGCATGTTTGTGCTGCCAGATGTGTGCGGCGTGGTGAGCGTGTCCGTGCTGCCAGATGTGTGCGGCGTGGTGAGCG